>CATQJL010000316.1:40843144-40895604 GCA_958299035.1 Cylicocyclus nassatus
ACTCAATGAGCTACAAAAGCATCCACTGTTTGTTGTGACAACGGCCACATTGCAGTACTCCCATCAAACCAGCTATTAGTCTTAAGCTTTGCTGTTTGTTTGCTGTGGACGAACCTAGGCAAAAATGTTCTATGCTACCTTAACACGTTGACGACGGTGCCGTGCAATGGTGCGCGGCGGCCTTAATTTATAATACTATCTAACCAATTCTCTCAGTTTTTGTTCATATAATCAACATAGGCTCAGATCTACCTCATGTATTAGCCCTGCCCCTTTTTGGCAAACTTCGCCCACTCCTATACCCCTCACAGGGACCCTTTTTGTTCATAAAAAGCATGGATGGCTGTAGATGAACGCAAAAACGTCAAGCAACTTTTATCCGGGCCCCGCCCACCGTTAGGCAAACTCCGCCCCCTGATTGGCAAGCTGCGCCCATGTTTCAAAAGTGGCAGAATTGACATGGATTCTCAAGATTTGGGCAATTTCTTTTTTGGCCGAGTGGGCGCAGCTCGCCACATGGGGCGGAGCTTGCACATTTTATAATCCGTGCATGGATGCACGCATACATACATAGGCGTGGGGATGCACGGAAACGTCTCGTCCTCAGGGACAGACCTCAAAAAAAATGGAAAAGCAACGTTGTGAAATTTCATAAACATCTCCATCACATGAAGTTAACACGTCGTCAACGTGTTAACTTCATGTGATGGAGATGTTTATGAAATTTCACAGCGTCAAAGCAGATTTTTTTCTCGAAGTTAGTCGTTAAAGGCTTTGCGACGATTTGCGATTGCATCACGTACCTTTAACTACGCTGTCTGCCGTAAAGAAATCTAAAATATGCTTCAAACAACGGCAGCGATTATGGACTCCGCAGCGATCTTGGCATTGACAGCGTGGGAGGACTCTGGGAGGATTGTAATAACATGTACACAATTTTCATTAAGTGTAGGTGAATGTAGAGTGTAGAGCCAGGACGAGAGTCGTGCTATGTAAACTTTAGAGATCCGCATAATCTGACTGAGTGGAATAAAAGCCAGAAAGTGCTCAAAAACTAAAAAGCACGCGAAACCCGTAGCTTTTCTGTTTTTCAAGCAGCGCTCTCATTTTTCAACATTAGAGTGCCTTCCCAAAGCGCCGGCAGTCACCGCTAGCACCGCCGCCAGCAGTCGCCAACAGCTTGTAGCCAGTGGCAGTCCCAGGGTTTCGGAACGGAGGGGGAGGGGGGAGACAATCTTCAAATGAAAGTGCGTGCGCTAGCCACGCGCTCCGAAAAATTTTTGGGGTGCTTCTCAGAATTCTTGCGGACCCATAACCCCTAAATTCAAAAAAATGGGACTTGGCGGTTGCCACGCCCCCGAAAAAATTTTTTATCGAGCTAATTTGAATTTTTGAAACTTTCAAAAATTATTCTAATAGTTTACAAGAATAAACAAGTGACTTGCACGTTTTTATGACCCATGTAAGTAATTTAGGAATTTTGCGACCCAACTCCTCCCCCCCCCTTCTCGTTCCGCCACAGCTTGTAGCCGATAGCCGCTTTGGCACTATCCCTTATGGGATGACCCAAAAAGTGAAAATTGTGCAAAAGCGAAGAACGGTAGGAAAATCTTGAGAAAATTTGCATTTTAGGGGTTGCGGCAGTACATATGTTGATCAATTAAATATTCGGGAAAAATACAGGTTTGAAACAGATTTTATCTGTGGATTCACCCCAAGCTGCTTGCAAGCGAACTTATAAGTTGGTAGTCTTATATATAAAGCTGAATGTCTTTTGTATGTCTGTATGTCTCTATTTACTTATGTTCCAAATACAAATTTTACTCTTAGCCGACTCGGACCAAACTTACATTTCGGTGCGGGGAGAAGTGTCATAGGCTACATATCGTTATCGATCAATATCTATTTTTTCAATTTTCATCAATTTTTTGCAAAGTTTGAGCTACAAGGCTGGGAGTTGTAGTGGGTGGAGGGGGGGGGGTTAAGTGAGCATGGTGATTACGAATACAATATTATTTTTTCAAATCATTGATTACTTCAATCATTGTCATCAATTTTTCCGCAAAGCGAGCTACGGGTAGGAAAGAGGGCATGGTGTTTTATTAAACTGTATTGATAGGTCCGGGCGGAGCCCGGTACGCCAGCTAGTCTACCATACTGGCAGCATGAAACAACATGTTTGCAACATAAGCAAGATGATCCCATTGTCAGAACTTGTTGGCAGTTAGCTTTGGTGTCAATATGCTGCTGCATATTGTCAGCATGTCAGTGACTCGTGCGGCATTTCAGAGGCACAGGCCAGGGGGTAGCCAACTGTGAAGCAAATATCTTCAAATGGAAACCGATTCAAAACAGTCTAATAAAGCTGTTCTAATGAAATGGGTGCTCTTTGCCTACTCTAGAAGGGAATGGTAAGAAATCGAAGGGGCCAGTGCAAACAGCTGCATACCATTAGATGCAGCATGAAAGGCTAACTTCTAATTTGTATTCCATATCTGGTTAGCTCCTATGTGGGCGAAATTATGAGCGTTAGAGGTCGTTATCCTGCTAGGAAATCATGCAAGCGATACGTAAATTAATAATTATGATTATTAATTTGTGTATCGCCTATTAATTATTAATTTATAATAACAATAATAATACTAACAATAATAATAATATTTATTATCATTACTGAATCGATTTCCTTTTGAAAAATTTGCTTTGAAAAGGGAATCAAAAGTTGATGTCTGAAAATGCAAGGTGAAAATCAAGCAACTTGTGTTTTTCAAAGTAATCATAATCAGATTGTAATCTCCTAATGAGCTTAATATACTCAGACAATCGCTGGGAGCAGGCGGGCACCGGAAAAATAGATTGCTGATTTCTCGCACCCCGCTGCGGATTTTTTGCAAAGCAATCAGGACTTTTCGGAAGACCGCTTGCTGAGTCAGCGGATTTTTGAGAGACCGCCTGTCGAATTTTTTTTCGCTCTTATCTTTTGCAGATATATTGCTGGATCTCTGAGGAATCGAGAACTCAACAAGCGGTCTCTCGAAAAGTCCTGATTGTTTTCCAAAAAATCCCCGAGCGGGGTGCGAGAAATCAGCAATCTATTTTTCCGGTGCCCGCCTGCCTTCCGCGATTGTCTGAGTAGTAGTGTGCTTATCCCTCTGCATTCCTTGTATTTTTGCTTCAGAAAAGAAACCAAGAAAAAAGTTTCGCGTTTGCTCAGTTGTTGTGACATGTCACACTGTAGCGGCATTATGAAGTGGACTGGAAAAGGCTTTCTTTGCAGAAAAGGACTTTGGTTTTTAGATGCATGTTTTCCAGAAAATGTAATGTGAGGACTGTAGCTCTTCTCAGATAATCGCCGGGGGCAGGCGGTCCGCAAACTCGTGCTTTTCTGCAGGCGGTCAGCAGAATTTTGGGGCGCGGTCAAACCTTCAGCGGGCGGCACTTCCTTTACGGTCGCATATTCTGCCAGCGGGCAGCAATACAACATTTTTTGCAGGCGCTCGGCAAATAATTTCTTTCAGCGAGCGCTGGCCAAACTTTCAGCAAGCGCTCGGGCTCTTTTTAAGCATTTTCGGGCGTACGTCGAGCGCAGGTAAGACTCTGTGTGGCAGAGGTGTCACCGTTGGTTTAATTACTCAAGTTTGAAGTACTTTCTCCCAGCGGAAAGTACCTGGGGATTGCGCGGTCCTCCACAAAGGACCGCGCGGCCCCCGAAATTTTTGCATATTCTCGCGGAAAGTGCGCGAGAATGCGGCCACTGCGCCGCAGCTAATCCTTAAAGAAACCGCGGTTGTTTTTCAAGCATTCGTCTTTAATTTCGCCAACTTTCTTCCAAATTTCTGCAAGCGGGCGGCAAAAAATCAACGAACTATTTTTCCGGTGCGCGCTTGCTCAAAATTCGCATGGCCACCTGCCCCCGGCGGTTATCTGAGTTGGGGAGCTCTATCATCACTTGCGTTCTTATCGCTTTTTCCCCTTTATTTTCCTCTGCAAATAGGAACGATGTTGCTGGGCAGGCCGCCTTCGAACAGGCCGAGGGCGGCCTGTCCGCAACTTTTTGGTGGTCACTGTATAGACCATATCAACCGGAATCAAACGCAAGAAGTCATCGGATGAGCTTGCGCGCTCGTGCCGAGCAGAGGAAGCGGGGGAAATAGCACCACAGCGCAAAAGCGGAGCTGTAATCGTATCGGTGGCCTTTAACTTCTCCTACAGTCGTCAGTTAAATTTCCTCAATCAGTGCATTTCTGTCTTCAAACGTGCTGCCTGAACTGTTGTTCGTCTTCAAACATAGCTACTTTCGCATCTCATAACTGTTGTTCGTCTTCAAACATAGCTACTTTCGCATCTCATCAGATAATTGCGCGCTATCTGAGGCAGTGTGACGTTCTACTAATGAGGTGCGAATGTAACTGCGTTTGAGGACTACAATTTTCTTGAAAGTAATTACAGTTACAGAGTAATTAGGGCTGATGAGACGCAATAAGCACTAGGATTTCCGGGTCCTTTTGTCCTCACATTGCGTCATTGCGTTTCTCAACGATAAGGAACTGTGTGACTGGCCTCTATTCCAAACAACGGTAAAGCTGTACCTATGGGCTGACCAATTTAGTCGCCGCGTTTTTTAGGATCGGGTTTATATTATAGAAGAGAATATGCGCGCCGCAGTTCAGAGGAGCAGAGCAAGGGCAGCTACAATCGTGGTGGCACGACATATATCGATGAATTTCAAGCAAGAAGTACAAATTGTCAAAAGTTCTCAAAATACAAAATAGATAAACAAGGAGCTATCGAGCTGGGCCTTACCAGTACAGAAACCCCTTATTTCGGGATGTTGGCATTCAAAATTTCCTTCAAGTTTCCAACCAAAGAGTCGTTTACATCCCTAATTTGATATTCGTGTGGCTTATGGGAAGTTTGGATATGCCAGGTTTCTCCTGAAAGCTAGGTTCTAGAGTTGCCGATAGTCACAAAGTTAACAAAGATTTTTCTACGTATTATAAACTAGCTGGCTCACACGGATCCGCCCGGCTTTGTCAAAACTCTATGATAAAGTTCCTATCCCTATTCCTGTACAACCTTCTGCCAACTTCTACATACCAACTCCAACTTCCCATTCCCGCTATGTTAGTTATCAGCACGCTCACTTATCCCTGTGCGAATTGTCAGCCCCGTAGATCGAAATTTACAAAAAATCGATAAAATCGATGAAACTAATAGATAATTTCAAAAACAAATATTGTATTCGTACTCAGCATGCTCGATTACCCCCTTGTGCCGATTCCCAGCCCCGTAGCTCAAATTTTGCAAAAAAATCGATGAAATCGATAAAAGTAGTGGATAATTCTAAAAACTAATATTGTATTCGCAATCAGCATGCTCAATCCCCCTGTGCCATCTCCCAGCCCCGTAGGTGAACTCTGCAAAAAAATTGACAAAAATCGATAAAGTCGATATCGATCGATGACGAAAAGTAGCCTATGACACCCGCCGGGGCCCGAAGTGTATGTGTGCCAAGTTTGGTCCGGATCGGTTGGAAAATGGAATTCTCTATTTGGAATATACGTACAGACAGACATACATACAGACAGACAGACAGACAAACTGACATTCAGCTTTATATATATGATAGAAAGTGCCTCCTGCTCTAGGAGTCCTCGAAAAAATGAATTCAAAGAATGTTTGCAAGTGTCAGAGAAATTCTAGCTTTTGTACAAAAAAGTGTGAAAACGGAAGGAGCAAAGGTATCATGAGACTAAATAAGCTACAAAAAGCATCCACTGTTTGATTGACAATGGCCAACTTGTGAAAATCCCGTTAAATCAGATGATTAGTCAGCTTTGCTGTGATTGTCTGCAGGAACGAACCTAGGCAGAAATGTTCTACTCTATCTTAACTTCATGTGATGGAGATGTTTTTGAAATTTCATAACGTTACTCAAAGAACTGTAGCGATTATGGACTCCGACTCCGCAGCGGTCTTGACATTGGTAGCGTTGGAGGCAGCTTTGGGAGGATTGTAGTAACATGTACAATTTCCATTGTGTTGGTGAATGTAGAGTATAAAGCAAGTACGAGAAGCGTGCTAGACCTGAATTTCAAAGATCCACATAAGCCGACTGAGTGTAATAAAAGAAAGTGCACTAAAATCCCTAAAAAGCACGCAAAACCCATAGCTTTTCGGTTTTTCAAACAGCGCTCTCATTTTTCAAAATTGAAGCGCCTTCATCGTGTCGATAGCCACCGCTAACACCGTCGCCAGCAGTTGCTAACAGCTTGTAGCCGATAGCAGCCGTCAGCCGCCGATTGCCACTTTGGCACTGTCCCATATGAGATGACTCAAAAAGTGAAAATTGTGCAAGAACGAAAAAATTCGTATGAAAATCTTGTGAAAATTTGTAAGGTTTTAGGAGTTGTGGCAATACATATGTTGATGAAATAGAATTTCATTTGGGAAAATTACAGATTTGAAACAGCATTTATTTGTGAATTTGCCCCAAACCGCTTGATAGCGAACCTACGGGTCGCTAGTCTTATATATAAAGCTGAATGTCTGTTTGTGTGTTTGCATGTCTCTATTTACTTATGTTTCAATTACAAATTTTTATTCTAAATCGATTTGGACCGAACTTTGTTCACATACATTCGGTGAGGGAAAATTGTCATAGGCTACTTTTGGTCACCGATCAATATCAATTTTACCGATTTTTACCAGTTTTTTTTTGCAAAATTTGAGCTACGGAAGTGGGAGTTGGTATAGGGGAGGGGGTAAGTCAGCATGGTAATTACGAATACAATCTTAGTTTTGAAATCACCAATTTTATCGTTTTTGTCTATTTTTTACAAAGTTCGAGCTAGCGGCTAAGAGTTGGCATGAATGAGCACGCTGAATACGAAAGCGGAATGGGGAGCTGGCAAATAGAAGCGGGCACAGGGAAAAGTTATGTATACAGGAATAGCGACGGTGATCTTTACCATAGTGTTTTGACAGGGCCGGGCGGAGCCGGCTAGTACAAAGTAAGTTTTAGGAATTATCGGTTACCCTTACCGATCGGTTTTTGCTGGATTTGAGCTACGGGGTCTGGGAGACGGAGGGGATAGGTGAGCATTCCAAGAACTATCGGCTACCTTTACGGATTTCATTGATTTTGGCAAAGTTTAAGCTACGGGGCGTTGAAGGGGTAAGTGAACATGCTGGAGCATGCTGCACGAAATCAGTGGAGACATGATGCCGAAATCCTGTTATGAATTCGGCGATGTCGGCGATGTCGGCGACTTTGCGTTTTTCGCCGACTTTGGCGAATTCGCCGACATCGCCGAATTCGCCGAGAATTTGCACGTTCTGTCACAACTGTATAGAGTATGCCCTGTCAATACACTGTGATAGAAACTAATACTCTGTGCCTGCTGGTCCAACATATTGGCAGCATGAAATAACATGTTCGCAACATAAACAACATGCCCCCATTGTCAGAACTTGTTGACAGTTAGCTTTGGAGTCAATATTCTGCTGCATATTGTCAGCATGTCAGTGACTCGGCATTTCAGAGGCGCAGGTCAGGGGGTAGCCAACTATGAAGGAGACGATATTAAAAGATGCAAATTTCTTAAAGTTCTGCGCAAGAAATTTTGCGATTTTGATTTTTCAGGATAAGTTCTATGTAAATTAAATTGTTTCGAATTAATTATCTGTGCCGCCCCTGTGAACCCCGGTCATGTTACGCGGTGCCATCTAAATCCTATCGACAAGACCAGGTGGCGCCGCCCAACATGAGCTGGGGTCCACAGGTACGGCACAGATAATTAATTCGAAGCCATGCAAAACTTCATGGAGCATATTCTGGAAAGTCAAAAAATGCAAAGCTTTTTTGCAGGATAGTTTTGAGAAATTTGGCTATTTGAATACCGTTCCCTTCACAGTTGGCTACCCCGTGATCTGCGCCTCTGAAATGCAGCACGAATCATCAACATACTGACAACATGCAGCAGCATCTTGACATCAGAGCAACTGCCAACAAGTTTTGACAATGGGATTGCTTATGAGACTGCGCGACGACGCTGGAACCAACGCCACTAAAGCTGGAATGCTTCTGCTTGCTTTGAGATTTGGAAACCGTCCAACAGTATGAAAAAGCAACATAGGAGTAACAGACAAGGATCCAAACGGTGCTTTAAGGTTGGAACAAGAAACTATCATAGACGTCTTTACGCCACATTTCGCGCTCCATAGGCGGTTAACAAGTATGAGCTAGTCGTTACTCTATTAGAGCGAGAGCCTATACCTATGGTTACTTTTACATATTGTGTGTGCTAATAAGTATGAGCTAGTCGTTACCCCATTCAAGCGCTGGAAGGACCTCAACGCTCATTCTTTTATCTTAACCAAAACCTTGAATTTTTCCCTCAAAAAACGCTCGTAACTCCCATTCCAAAAGCGCTTTGCAGATAACGAAAGCAGATTTAGAATCAGCGCTCCATGCTCTAAAAGATAGTGTACATCTCACATAGAAACTGCACTTCGACCAAGTATTCTTCCCTTGTCAAAATTAGCTGTAAGCTTCTAAATATGGCAGTCTGACAGCAACAAGTGTTACGGTCTCTACTAGGCGTTTCTTTGAAATAAGAACTGGTAATAGGATCACTAGATATAAAAAGACTAGCATAGATAGCATAGATTTTTTTAGACACACACAACATGTAAAAGTTACCATAGGTGTAGGCTCTCGCTCTTCTTTGTACAGTGAGATTGAGAAGGATCCCTATACCTCCTTTACTCCGACCAGCTTTAGCAAATCTGCAAAACGCCTTGGATTCAATACTTTTTAAATCAAGGTGATTGCTCTGGTCATTCGTATAAGACGATATCATACCATATGTAACGATAGACAGATGCTGACCAACCAATAGCAAAATAAAGAGTGCGACTTGTTAAATATTGCAGTTTTGTTTGCAGATGCAGGCAGTATGGGACAAGTTGTGAATCAGTAAAAATGCTTTTCCTTAGGTTCGTACGGCTTCAAACCTCTAAAGGCTTATATTCATCTTGTTGGTTTGCACATAAGCCCGTTTGTAATAAGAGTAAAATTGCAATTATTGACCGTACATAGCTGTTGTTAATGCCATATCGCAAATGCTCTAAGTCTATATTCTTACAGAACATTTCAGATATATTATATGGACAGCAAAAGGACCAGCTACCTACGCAGAAGTGGATCGTAACGTTTTCCGTTCAAACAACTTCAAGATTGTTGAATACAATTATCCTATTCCAAAACTGGACTTTATACACAGATCCTCTTGTGCAAAGGTATTTTTGTAACCTCTTTGTTTTAAGAATTATCAAAAAATATGGCCACTAACGGGCCATTCTTAATCATGCATGGCTGCATTTTGAGTTACTAACATAAACTGTATCTGTTATTCTGATCTGTTCCAAAAGACATAGGCTCGTAGTAAAGGACTGTCGAAGTCTTCCCTAGGTTGGATCTGACAAGGGAACCGTGTCGAGTCGAAGTGGCCTTTCCAGATGAAACCCATACTGCTTTGAAAAGTATTAAGCGGTGATTCCAAATCTACCTTCCAAATCTGACAAGCGCCTCTGGACGCCGAGTTATGACCGTTCTTCGGAACGAAAAATGAATGCAGAATTTAGGTAAAATTGACTGTTACAATCTTTCCAGCGCTTAGATGAAGCAATGTTAAGTATTAGCGTATTAAATAAAATGTATCGACTGCATAAACAGCACTGATACTTGACACTGGACCATTTGAGCAAATTTGGGCGATTTTGCTTCAATTTTGCGTTCAATTTTTTGACCTGAAAAACGAGCATAACTTGGCGCCCAGAGGCGCTTGGCAGATTTGGAAAGCAGATTTGGAATCACCGATTAATGCTCTTCAAAGCAGTATGGGTCTAATCTGGAAAGGCCACTTCGACTCGGCACGGTTCCCTTGTGAGTTCATCTCTTGGCGCCTTAATCCAGCATTCGGCACCTATTTTGGATGGATCGCAATGTTGATGGGTAAAGAATGCGCGTTCTCAAGGAAGAAACAGCAATACCACTCGCACAGATACGGATAAATGGGTAAATGACTGGGTTGCAACGCGGTGGCCCTGGTTCGAGACGAGCCAGAGGCGTCTTTTTTGGCTAATTCGCAACGCAATTGTCGCAGCGGTTATCATCAGTCGATGATGACCTCTCAAGAATTTCACCTAGCAAATGAACGAATAGAACAAAATCATGATATTTCAGCATAATTCGACAAAAAACAAAATTTTTGAAATGGAGTTTTTGAAATGAGATGAATAAACAACTTTGTAATCTGTGGATCCTTCGAAAATTGAAGCAAGAAACCAACAAGAAAGGGAAAACTTGTTTTTTATTTCCGATCCTACGATCAACTGTGCATGGATCCTTCCTATCCTTTCTCTGAAATCGTGTAGTCTTGCGCTAAATTCGCCTGCTTTTTTCGTTGCTTCGGAGCAACTTACGGAATTTCTCCCCAAGTCTCTTTTCAGCACACTAGTTTGGGGATCATTGCTCATATCATCTCCCATGACTCGGCAGGGAGATTATCTCCTCGCCGAAGCTGACTAGAGGCTCACATGTCGGATGACGTTGCATTCCTATAACATGGAGAAGTGGACGGTCGTCATTTTACTGACGGAACCTCACACGAGGGCCTCAGGGGAAATCATCTCTTTTGACAAGCTTTAATACGGGCCTCTATTGCTGATCACTTATTTGTTTAGATTGAGGCAGCGGAATGTGGGCCACCACGAGCATGTCTTGCAAACATGCCTGTTATACGCCGCCACCATTCTGCTTATGTAGAAGGCGAAGCATGCTCAACAGATTTTGTCCGTGGCGTCTTCCGAGCAAGTTCTACTGTTTGCAAAAGCACACGATCTAGGAGAACAACTAGGACGGTAACCAATGATGGAAAGCTTTTTCCTGGTTGTTCAATGTGCGAGTATTGTTGAGAAGGTTCAGAAGAGAAAAGGTTATCAAGAAGACTGGAGCAAGCATCAGGGTCAAGCGGGGGTGTGACAAGCCATAAGTGGGGAGGGATCGTATTGGGGCTTATAGAGGGAGGGGGTTTTAGTTTAGGTGATAGTGGTCTCAGCAGTAAAACGCTATTTTTAACGACGTCATTATGCACAGTGAACCACATTAATAACTCCTATGGATCGGGTTTGAGCAAATTTTGAAGTTTCCAAATTTCGAACATCATTAACTTCATTTTGAAGATGAGTTAGCTACCTCTCACTCGAAAAAAGCATCCTTTGCCCAAAAAAGAAATTTCACTTTAATTAACGGCATATCATGGAATTAGGAGCCAGTCAAACTCTCGTCTGTTCCATTTTCGCTTTTCACTTTTGGTTCAGCAACTATACTTAGACTAAAGAAGGCAATTCTTACTCATATTTCTCCCGCAAAAACTAAAAGATCTGAGCTATTGAACATTTATAGTATGGCCGCCTCTCCCCCAATATATGTAGTAGCGCAAATTGGCACACTACCGTAACCCAATAACTGCCACAAAGATAGATTTGAAGAAACGGCTATATTTTTCTTTAGAAGAAACAATTTCGGAAGAAATTTCCGTTATGAAGAGAAGAAGATTTGAATGCTGTAATGACATGGAATCATTTATGTTAGAATGTTTTAAGAGTAAGTTAATGGGGTGTGGCACAACCCCTCAAACGGTGTGGCAGCCACATCTTTCAAGGGGTTTGCCACACCCCATACTTAAGTTCAAAGAAACTTCCTTGAATGGTATGTAAATATTTTTACAGCCTTAACCTCGTAGTTTTTAAAAGAATAATTTGAGCCTGATTTGTCCTCTTTAGTTTTTATAACAATTGCTGAAAGCACAACCAGTGAAAGCGAAAATAGGGACAAACGGTAGCTGGCTCCTAATCTATAGCTGGTCGGTGGTTTGAAGTGGAGTCTCTCATGTGAGCAAGTAAGGAATGTGTTTTGTAAAGAGTGCAAAAACAGCCATCTAACTCATCTTTAACACAAAGTTAATTATGTTTGTAAAATGACAATTTCAATTAGGTGGACCAATATTTGAAAGCCTCAGAATTCCCAAAACTTGGTTCACATGAGTTAAATAACACCAGGGCATCAACTCTGCTTCGCAGAGGCTCGCACTGGTCATTATGAATTTAATGGAACTCATGTGGTAGCATACCACATCCTCATGGTTTTCACTTGGGATTGCGAATGTGTTCCATAAATAACCTTGTATTTGGACATGTTGAGAAACTTACTGAATCTTTTTCAAGGTGATATTTTTTGTTATCTCCAACCATCAAAAAGTGGAACTGCCACGTGCATTTGCGCTAAAAGCCTGCAACGGCCTGCTCGCTAAACTCTTGAGAGTGAGAGTAACGAGTAATTTGAGCCTGATTTGTCCTCTTTAGTTTTCATAACAATTGCTGAAAGTACAACCAATGACAGCGAAAATAGGTATAAACGATAGCTGGCTCCTAATCTATAGCTGGGCGGTGGTTTGAAGTGGGATCTCTCATGTGAGCAAGTAAGGAATGTGCTTTGTAAACTATACTTAATGCTTTTTTTATTTTTGTTTTTTGCACGTGTATTGCGTTACATTAAAAAGTGAAAGTGAGTTCAACTCATCGAACTCAAAAAGGGAAATAGTAGCATATAACAGGCAAATCGCCATCAGGTCTTCTAAATGAATACAAGATTTTATATATGAAGCAGTGGTTCTTGCAAGAATAAATGTAGGTAATAGTTTGCACGCCAGTCGGCCAAGTATACGCTAATGCGTCCTCAACACCAGATGGCGTGCCTGGAACCTTCGAAATGACAGGTACACCAACTGAACCCCTGTCTTACCAGGCTTTCTAGTAGAGAGGACATTTTAGACATGAGCTTAAAAACTGGTGGGGTATTCAACCTGCAGTAAGAACTGAGCGATGATATATAGGATAAAAAATATCTTGTTTACAATGTAGACACTGCGTCACGATCTCAAAGTGTCTTAAAAACACTTACGAAATATCTATAATTTTAACGCGAAAAGTCATAGCTAAGCAGGATTTTTTCAAAGTTTGGCCGAATTGTTTTGGCACAAAATCTTCGTGGTCAGACAATCAGAGAGCGACAAGTACGACCCGCAAAGGAACATCTGTGCTCCTCAAAAATATGGCGCTTGCGCCATATTACGAATCTGGCATGAACGGAAAGTCCAAAAATGAGACAAATTTAAAAGCACCTTCTTTCAAAATATTTCATGAACTAGTAAAATACTTGCCAAATTTGTCTTCAGTACAAACTTTTCAAGCAAAAAATAGCTAATCTGGTTTTATATTCAGGCGTTTTTGGGTCCTCCTTTGCGCAGTAATAGACGATAAAACAAGATTTTAATGAATGTTTGTCGAACTTTTTAAAGAACCGTATGTTTTTTCAAGCTGGGGTTTCAGTTTGGACTACAATTCCATTGTACGTAGGAAGTCGTCTTTAAATAACCTCACCCAGATATATTCATCTGTTGCATGTAATTCTTAGGCAAGAAGTACTTAATTCGTGAAGCCTTAACAATAATATCGTTTGGGTTGAAAACTTAAAAGGAGGCTCATTGATACACCCAGGTCACGAACAACACTCTGCAACTTTGAAGGAAATTCATAATAAAATTCGCTCCAAATCCAAATCCCAAGGTTTTACCCTTACAAGGGAAGGAAGATCAGTCGGAAGTGGCCTTTTGAAATGAGGTGTATACTGCCTTGTAGAGCTTGGAACGCTGATTCCAAATCTACCTTTGATATCTGTTGCGGGTTTCTCGGCGAGGAGTCATGAAGGTTTTTGTGGTAAAAAAATTTGAATGCAAGAGTAGGCTAAAATCAGTCGCAACATTTTTTTATAGGGCTTAATTGATAAACGAGTCACCCGGTGCAACAATTCAACATTCAAATATACCAGTTTGCTGCTGCCTCATTTGAACATTGGGAAAAGATTGCGACTGATTTTACCCTATTTTGCATTCAAATTTTTGCTCATAAAAACCTTCATAACTCCTCGCCAGCCTGCAGCAGATAGCAAAGGTAGATTTGGAGTCAGCGTTCCAAGCTGTACAAGGCAGTATACATCTCATCTCAAAAGGCCACTTCAACCTTCCTTTCCTTCTTAGTTAGGTCAACTCTCAATTTCCAATCCTCATACCATTCCAACAATTGATGTACAGCATGTCTCTCATAGCCACTATATCATCATTTCTATTAAATCAGCGTAGATTTTTGTGTCACCAGCATAGGCTGCCACAATGATTCAAGTATTAGTTTTTGGCAAAGTGAGCAGCTCTTTAGTACAAATGTTGAACAATAATGTAGAATGAGCTCCGCTTTGAAGCAGTTTCATGCTTAATCCAGTTTCTTCCTATCGTTAATGTAGGTCTCAAAAAAGGACATCTGCGTTGATTCTTCTATGTTGTCTTTGAATGGGGATGGAACAGCGAAAGTGCTATCAAGCCACGCCCAATCGAAGCTCCGCCCAGCGAGAGACCTCCTCCCGGCATTGACGTGGTAGTGAACGCAAGCAGTTTTTGAAGCAACAGGAACGTCGGTAGTGCAACTGCACTCACGCAGTAGCAGTTACTCGCCAATGGCATGCCGACGCAACGAGCAGTCTGAAACTCGTCCGCGCTTTCAAGACAGGTCCCAGGGATCGGGCTTTCTGGGGATGTTGAACAATTTTTCATAACTGTAATCAGGTCCACGGGAAGGCAGCAGAAGAGAGAGGTCTTTCTAATAGCTCTGACCTCTGAAAGAAAAACTCCGATTCTTCAGGAAGATTAGCTCAATGTGTCCTTTGCCCTCAAGTTTGGCAAAATTATAGGCTGACTAACCGAATGAAATGCTGGAGAAATCGAAATATACAACCTCCACTGGCTTATCATTACTCAGTGTATCAACCCATTCTTATCAGCATTTTGTTAACAGAGTTTTTATAGAAGAACCAGGGATGAACCATGTTGCTCCGAAGGCTGTTTAGGCTGAGGCACCAATCTAAAGATATTGGGCAAGGTTTTTTTCCCATTATTTTGCAGGGCGTTGGTAAGATGCTAATAGGTTCGAATTCAGAAACTTTAGTTGCATTTGCGCGTTTAGGTATCGGAACTACCATAGTTTGTTTCCAAAGGTTTGGGATAATGTCAGTCATAAATGAAATATTGCAAATATGGGACAAGGGAACACTCAGCTCTTTCGCACATTTTTTAATGAAAGGCTGGACTTTTTAAGTGTTACAGACATGGAAACTTTGGTCGCATTCAAATGCTAATATACTTTACCACTCGTAACATGTGTATAGATAGATGCTCAAAAGAGATGCCTTTAGTGAAGAACAGCCTAATATAACATCAGCAAAAGATTTTGGATTGTGTTGCGATAAAGTATTGACTTTATCACAAGCGGATAGGAGAACAGATTCACTTTCGTCCATCAGTGCGGATCCCATTATGGTCAATTAGACTTAAAAAGGCAAATAGTTCTCCTATTTCAATTGTATTTGCCACTTTCCGTTATTGGTAGCTCCAAAAAACAGCATGAGTGATGATTTAGATGTCGACATATGGCTCTATATCAATCAGACTGGAGCGGGTTAGAGGTTTTATGAAATGAGCGCTCCTTCTCAGATAATCGCCGGGGGTAGGCGGTCCGCAAACTCGCGCTTTTCTGCAGGCGGTCAGCAGAATTTTGGGGCGTGGCCAAATCTTCAGTGGGCGGCATTTCCGTCTTCTGCAAGCGGGCATCTATGCAAAAGTTTCTGCAAGCGCTCGTCAAACAATCTCTTTCAGCAGGCGCTCGGACTCTTCTTACGCGGTTTCGGGCGTACGCCGAAAAAAAGATGAGACTCTATGTGGCAGAGGTGCCATCGATGGTTTTATTACCCAAGTTTGGGGTACTTTCTTTCAGCGGAAAGTACCTGAGGGCTGTGCGGTCCTTCACGAAGGACCGTGTGGCTCTCAATAATTTTGCATACTCTCGCGGAAAGTCCGCGAGAATGCGGCCACTGTGCCGCAACTTATGTAAAGAAAAACCGCATAGTTCTTCGAGCGTTCGTCTAAAAATTGGCCAAAATTTTCCAAATTTCTGCAAGCGGACCACAAGAAATCAGCGAACTATTTTTCCGTGCCCGCTTGCTCAAAATTCGCATGGTCGCCTGCCCCCGGCGATTATCTGAGTACTGTTGCAGAAGTCCTTTGATTTGCATCGGGTATCTTATCTCAGCTTGATTTCTTCGTTTTTTTGTGAGGAACGCAAGATGCAACCAGGTCATGCAAAGTTGAGACAAATCTTGTGTATAGATCGTCATTGTCTCTGATTAGTAAATAAGAACCAATCCAATGAGAGAAGATGGATATCTATAGCGTCACAGCGTCAAATTTTGTCTCTCCAAAGTTATGAGTGTTCTGCAGCATCGCTGCAATAAAAATCTATCGACAAGGAATTCAGCTATCCGTGGTCAGAGGAGACCATCCAGACGCACCTTTAAAAGTAATGATAGACGATAAGGTCAAATTGATATCGAGTATTGATCCTTGTTGCGTGCTATTCAAAAAATTGATATACTTCTTTGGGGATATTGATACTCCTACTATTAGTCCGGTTAAAATAGGGAGATTAAAGTCGCACTGTAGTTTGAATCGTGTTTGTTGCAAGATATGCCAACACCGATATTAACTCAATGTCCTTTTTGGAAGATATGCTATATGCTTTCTGAAAGCGGAGGACGATTCGATTCCACCGGTGCTTGCTAGAGATATAAAGAAGTCAGTATGTTAGAATAAATTGATGTCGATAGGCGTGATCAAGAAATACATCAAATGCCAAAACATCGGCCGAGGGCAAGGGATCAATGAGAATAATTTCGTACAAAAATTATGTAACAAACCACAAACTCCTCCCTTTTTTCTGAAACGATATTTTGGGGAGTTAGCCATGTTTCAGTAACAAAAGCTAGTAAAGGGTTTTTCAGTAAATGATGAAGTTTCATCAGTTCGTTTGAAAGACTTCTGCTGTTAAAAGTATAGATAAAGTTTGCGAATGACCTTACGAGTTTCGTGTCTAGGTGTTTTTTGACAAAAAATATATGACATTATGAATGCCGCTGGCTTTCAGTTCATTCCTATGAACTCTCTCATTGTCTTGACTCAAATTGAGTCCGTGCGCCAGCCTGTTCTTTATCTCTCATTCGCTCCTCTCACGTCATCAGTTGTTACGGAAACGCAGACAAATTTTTCGAGAGTGCGAAGCGAAGCATGACGCACCGCCAGAAAGAGGAAACGCACAGAAGCAAGCCTTGATTACCTCTAGCCGCCCCTTCCAGTAAGCTCCTATGCGATAGAGCACATTCAGTATGCTGAGCTCTTTTTGATGGCTCGAGTTTGATGGCTTTCTCAATCCCGTAGGCGACAACGGAACGAGTTGTCTCAGTCTCTGCGATCGCGCGCGGATCGGGGTCAGCAATTGGATCATTTGGTTGAAAGGCAGCGGAGCTTCGGACGCCTTTTTGCTTAGTATTGAATGAAGCTGACTTATTACCTCGTCATTCAGAAAAATAGGCGCGGAGCTAACGGCATTAGAATAATTAGCAGTAGGAACAGTAGTGTTTGCGCTATCGGAACAGATTCGGATGTTTTGGCGGATTAGCACTAATTAAGAGTGTGCGGCAGACTAAATGATGAATCGACCTCTCAATGCGAAGATACAGGGTACATATGACTTTTTGATGACGAAATTTCTCTATTTTAGGTATGATCTCAAAAAGAAAAAGGGTAATGCCTCACACAGCCATTTCTTTTTCAAGCCTTATTTGCAAAATAATAGTTTGCCTAAATGTTTTCTAACCTTTCTGTAGAGCTTGTACTTTTGAGCATGCCGCTTTTTGCTGCGAATCGTAGAAGAGGCGTGAAGCACTGCCGCATTTGTTTTCTATTCCCGTTGCAAAGAATCTCTGAGTAGGAATAGAAGCTCTTACATGTGCGAGCGAACTAGCCGTAGTTTCTTTCAGTGATGGGGTAGAGGACTATATGTCGCTTAATGTGGAGATCACGAAGAGAAATAACTGAATCGAGCTGACGTGCATTTTGACTTTGCGAGAACAGAGCTCCCTAGCTCTCATAGCTATAGCTAAATTTGGTAATAAAAAGCGATTGGTCTCGCTGTAAAGCGCATATAGGCTGCTGCATGACGAAGGCGCAAATGTTTGGGCGCGAACGCGGCTTTATTAGCCGCGCGCATGAGGCGCAGGATTTACAACGGTGAAAATACGCGCGTGCAGTCTCGCTCAACTAATACTTCTTTTGCGCCTTCATTAGCAGTAGCCTTCAAGATGAAGACAGCTTTATAATACAGTACCTGGAAAGTTGCTAGAAACTTCAAAATTGGAAAGTCATCAACAATCAAACAATTCGCGAATTTTTTTCAGAGACAACTTGTGTTCACCTCTGCACTGACATTGCTCCATAACATCGCTGCAAATCCACATAATCATTTTGCTTGCAATGAATATTACCCTACACTTAATACATATAAATTCCTGGAGTGTGAAAACGTTAGGCAAAATAGAACTCGAAAGAAATTTCTGTTCGTAAATCAAAGCCCACTCGGAAGAAAATGCAATTTTATGCTAATTAGCTTTACAATTTGAGAGTGCTTTTAGACATTCAATGACTGGCTGGCTGTCGCCAATAACAAAATTCCTGAAAGTCCTCCGAAGGTGATTGAAGCAAGATATAAGGACGCATTTTTGCTGAATGGGTATACGGAACTTCATCAGGTAAAGGATTTTATTGCTCTAGCAAAGTTCACTCTCAAATGCTGTGAACAGTGAATTTTACAATAAGTTAACATTAGGATTACAATGTTACTTCGGCTTTTCGAAGAGACATTTTTTAAAGAGAGTAGCACGGAGGAAGTACGGTCCAACCTCCCAGCATTTTTGGGACCTTCACTGATTCAAGTTCAACATCACGCTTAACAACTTTGAAAAATTATGTTGCATTTTGCTCACCCCAGCATCGCTTAACGCGAGTTTGACGTAAGCTGCGAAGATGCAAATGGTTCTAAACTGAGCACGTACAAAGGATTTAAGGGTACACAAAGCTAAGAGAAATCTGAGGTCTTTAGCGCTGCCCTTGTCACTTGACACTGAATTCCGACTTACGACCCACTGGTGTGTCGTGAGTGTTTTGGCCTTTGAGACAATAGGATCCACCTGTGGGTCGTATATCTGAAGTTTTTGGTTTTGCTAGTTTACGATCAAAATTTTTAGGCAAACTGAATAACTTCAGTAAATCCATCTTACAGAAAAAGGATACCAAAATTAGTCAGCGATGAAGAAGGGATGTATATCGGTACGTGCCTTCGAACACTGATTCCAAATTTGCTTTCCTTTTTTCGGAAAAGGTTTCCGAAAGAAGTTGAACGTTTGAATGTCAAATTTGCCAAGCATTGTGTGGCTTAAAATCAACAAGCTCTGACACAATAATTATGCAATTTCCACCGGCCTTGTTCCTCCCTTGCAAGCATTATGTACGCTTGCAAGGGAGGAACAAGGCCGGTGGAAATCGCATAATTATCATAGCTCGTTCAGTAAAACTGGTACTCCACTTTTCGCTGGTTTGTACAGCTTTTCGCCTATTCTAGGCCACTAAACTTTGACAAATTTGGATTTTCAGCGCTCATAACTTCTCTCGGAAATTTGCTCGGCAAAAAAGGAAAGCAGATTTGGAATCAGCGTTTAAAGGCGCGTCTATTAATATACATCTTATCTTCAATCGCCGACTAATTTTGGTACCTTTCTCTGTTTAGAATAATTCTTGAGAGATTGACACTTCAGACCATAGGGCCCATGGCCAAAAAATATTACGCAAACACAATATTGTGAAACGTTCCCTGGACCAATGGCAGACATAAGTTTTTCAGAAAATACTCCTTGACTTCTTGAAAGCTTGCGAGAGTACTTTTGAGACACTTATGGCGTAAGACTTCATAATAATCTGCAATGAGTAATAGAAAAAGAGAAAGGAAAGACATAGAGAAATTGAGAAAGTTAATAAAAACGATTCGAATCATGAGAGAAGGGAGAAGCTTTCGGTTCAGGCACTAGTAAATTACTGATGGTGAAAAGTCGTTTCTCGTAAAAATATAAGAAAGTTTGCAAGAAAAGAATTGATAGTGCCTTTGTTTCAGTTCCACATTAAGGAGGAACCGTATCACTGCCACTAACTAACCTTTAATTCAACTGGCTTAGCCCTGTGTGGCGGGACTTTCTGCCCGATAGGGAACGCTCGCGCCCGCGACACAATCTGCGTCCGTGTCCTCTGATCATTATCTAGCCTTAATCAGGTCACGAAGCCCCGTCTTCCAGCCGCCAAGTCAGTTGGATCAAAGGGTAGCCTTCATAAACTTTCAAGCACCTCATTTAAAGTAATCCTATGCGCTGCGAAACTTGACCTTGCCGTTGTTATCGCTCTAAACGACTTTTTATTATCTTATAGGGTAGAAAGGGTTAGAGCCTGGAAGTGATGGTAAATTGTCGTCTGCTCAAGCCTCTGAGGATGTTAAGTAAGAATAAGTGCGCGAATGTGTACAGACAGACGCTTCGTTGCCGGCGTTATTCGATAAAACGCTTGTAGTAAAACTGTCTCAACAAGAATGCTACACCTTTGGCGCCTGATTTCTTCGAGACTCCCTCGCGAAGGCCTCGCGTCGAGTTTCGCAATTTCTTAACGAGACAGCTAATAGGGCCAAAGCCGCCAGCAGTGACATTAGTTGGGGCCGCCTATATATGAAGTTGTTACATTTTAGAAGCGGAAGTGTACAGCGCATTTCTTAGGTTGGTTCACTTTGTTCATTTAATCTTTTTTTCGAAAATTAAAGTGATGAGCGCACTTTCTAGCTTGTAAAATTTGATTAATTTGATTTTTTATACATTTAGCAAATTATTAAGTCGAAATTCGTTCCGAAGCGGATGAAGTGAATGAAGTGGATCGAGTGGGTTAGATATGGTGTGTACTTCAATCACCATGCTTGGTCTCGTGCACGTAGCCGCTCTATGATAGTTTCCGAGATTGTCCTATGCATGGTTGGCATTTTACTTACTCTCGTGTTAGCGTGTGCTTCTTGGCTATGGTACGAAAAATGCATATTTTTACCAAATCTACAAGAAAATCAGCAAATTCGGGACAAAAGTGTGTTATAACATGCTCGCTTTAAAGTTCATCCATGCCACGTTTCAGCTTCATACTTCTACAAGTGAAGTCGTCATACAAGTGTACGTGTACAATAATGTTGAAAATATCAGCAATTAAGGGGTGAAAGCACACATCCTTTCAAAAGGACGGTTCACCTCTACACACTCACCCAACCATCCCTCTTTCCTTCCTTTTACATGACTCACAAATTGACATTGAGCGAAAACCGGATGTCTCAAAATCCTATTTCCAAACTATGACTCAGTTTTCTGTAGTCGAACATATAGTACATGCACAGTACGACAGAATTCAGTGTTGTTTGAAATGGTATAACTAATGCTCAAACATAATTTTTCTCACGAATGATGGGCTTGAAACCGATATTCTACAATGGCAAAAACAGGTTGTAATCGTATTAGTCTTACAAAATGGGACGTTGTGCTTGATTTTTTGCCAAACAAATTTTTATGGTAGATCTTCACCGTCTGACGTTTCGACTCGTATCGTCATTTTCTAAGCCCTACAAAGAAATTGCAGTTTTGGAGTCTGTCAGTTTACAAGATCAAACGCTTTCTTTGATTTGCCGCGTTCAATACTTGTTTGGTAAAGGCATTGGAAAACAAACCGATGGTAGTCACAAACCTTTGATGCCGTGAAGTCACTGGGGATTGGCCAGCAAGGGCCATAAATAATCTATGGGTAGTGTCGACGTAATGATATAGCAAGAGGTCGTTTGTCGTCGCCAAGGTTATTTAGTTATTTCCTGATTTCCTTTGGATATCCAGACTGCCTTCAAGATATTTCGTGATGTAATCTCCATCTCATAGCTAATCGACGTCACTATTGTGTGCTCGACTTTTTTCCGAAGGGGATAATACTATCTTCATCGTCTTTTACATCGAAAATTTGATTAGACCATTCAAAAGCTCTGCGAACGCACAAAAAATTTTGCAGTGAAATAGCATGCATAGAAAACTCGTCACACAAATTTTCGGATTTTTTTGAAGTTTTTTTGAACTGCCTTCACAGTGGTGCCATATGCTACGAGTTTCTACCGTAATACTACAGTAACGAAGAGGAAGGGAGATCCGTAATTTGCTCCATAGAATCTAAGTCGAAGCCACCTCTACGAAACAATACCTAATTCTTTCCGAATCTCATGACAAGAGACTTCAAACAATAGGAACATTGTATAATATTCCACGTTCGACTATTTCTGAATCTTGGCATAGTGTCAATTACGATATATGATGTTAAGCTTTCCAAGATTGATAGTTCCTTCCTTTATTGCCAGTAACAGTTAACAATCAGTACGGTCTACGTTTCGGCGAAGATCGCCTTCTTCAAGACCTTCAACAATACTGTGTAGGGTACGCCCACCACTCCGACAACGACACAGTATTGTTGAAGGTCTTGAAGAAAGCGATCTTCGCCGAAACGTAGACCGTACTGATTGTTAACTGTTACTGGCAATAAAGGAAGGAAAGGAACTATCAATCTTGGAAAGCTTAACATCATATATCGTAAATAGGAACATTTTTGGGACACAACGCATTAGGGTCAGGGCCCGGCACGAGGTCGGCAAATGACAAGCTGGAAATCGTTTTGGGGCCAAAAAGCAAAGAGGATATCGTTTTTGCGAAGTCCGGGGCGATTGGTAGTTCATGCTTGCTAGTTATCTTGACATGTTATGTGCCTCAACAGGCGAACACTGGAGTTCGCGCGCGTCAAACCGCGCCGTCGTTAATTGCCGCACGCGCGACGTCGCCCAAGCGATGCTATTTGTAACTGCATACATGACTAGTTCTCAATGTATGTGTAACGATATGGCACCAAATTTTGTATGCGAACGGAGAGGGGCTAGTGGAAACATAGTATGAAAAATTATGAAAAACTTATGTGAACGGAACGAGTAATTAGCATTTTTTCCGAGAATTTCGCAAAACTGGTAAATGAAGATGTGGATTCAAACGGCTCGTTTGGAACGCGCAGATGAACGACATGGTATGAAACTTGGTAAGTACATGCACACGGGCTTGCAGGGCTTAACTGAGGAGTTTCATTGAAAAATTATGTGACTGAAGGTTGTGGCAAACTTTTTTCTGAAAATTTTGCGCTACCAAAGAAATGGAAAAATGGCTCGTTTGCAACGCAGAGGTAACGAAATCGCGCGAGTTTCGGTGTGTATATGCGCAATAGGACTAAGTAATAAAATATGAAATATTATGAAAAACTTATGTGAATGAAGAGCGTGCTTAACTAATTTCCAAATTAGGTCGGCATTTGCCGACCTAATTCCCACCTGAGGTCGGCAAAACTCTCAATTCACATAATTTTTTCAAATTTTTTACATAAATCTGTTGTACACCTAAAGTTTACTACATGGTGAAATTTTGGTTCCGAAACTCCTCCTCTTGTCCTTGTTAGAGCGCAAAATCGCATCAGCAGCCTAGCTTTCTAAGATAGAAAGCGCGCCCCAGTCAATCAATACGCGCAGGAACGGCGTCTCTCATTCCTACGACTGCGTTTCTTTGATATTTTCTCATTCCGTAATCATTTTTCTTGCTTATTTTTCTCCCTGTTTTTTATTTTGATACAGCTGAGGAGTAATTTGGGGAATTTGAGCAATTTAGGCGCTTTTGAGCGCTTCTAGGCGAAGTGTGGCCGGTAATCTCGTCGTACAAGCACGAAACGTCATTTTTGGGCTCAAGGGGGTATTCGTAAAATTTATTGGGATCAAAGGGGAATTCGTTTTGGAAAACCCCGTTTGCCCACCTCGTGCCGGGCCCTGATTAGGGTTGGCTCGAAAGTTCTCGGACATTTTCAGGAATTTGCAGCTGTACTAATTCTTGCCTGTAGCTGAGATCCAACCAAATAGGAGATTTTAGGACCAATGGGAGCAGAGTCTGCCACTTTTCAATTTCCTCATTTTTCTTGTCGTTTGAGCTCAGATTCCATACCAACCGTGCATGTAAGTATGTAAATATGTGTATACTGTAAATTGGAGCATTTAGTGGTTTCTAACGCTTATAGAAGTTAAAAACCCGGGTATAAGTCAAAACCCTAGGTTTGGTTTTGCCTGAATTTTCGTAGAAAACATTAAAAAGCTTATGCTTACCATAATTTTGTAGAGGTTGCTTTCTATTGGGTTGTTTCAAAAGTTCTACCCGTTTTCGGACTTTAACTTTGTTTCACGTAACTCTTCTCAGAAATAATCTTTGCGATTGCTATAAACTGTGTTAGAATCTGCAAATTTTTGGCTATTCTGCGCACTTTTCAAGATTTTTGTAGTGACAGTGAAGAAGATTTTATAGGCGAAAATCGAGGAACATCTCTTTGTAGAAACCTTCACTTTGTAAAAGCATAACTTGATTTGGAATATAGCTGAGTTTCACAAGCACTGCTCACAGAGTACAGAGAGTCGACTGAGCAGTACCGCTAACTTTGGATTTCATCAAACTCGTTCATAAGAATTTTGTGTTGAAAAATCCAAAAGCCACCTATTTTGCTCTTTCTGAGGCGGCAAAAATGCAATTTTTTGATATTCTTGATCTTGTTCGCCGTTGACAAACCAGAAATTCTCTTCGTTCTTCTAGTAGCAGTTGTTCCAGCCCTAATCTTACTATATAGAGTAAAAGTTTCGTGATTGCAATATGTTTATGATTTTTATGCGACTTGAAGGGACCATAAAGACGGGTTATGTTTGAGCTAAAGATTTACGGGTTCAAAATTTTTCTGAAATCATATCTCGATGAGCGTTTCATAGCACAAATCTCCAGCAAACATTATGTATGTTTTAAAAGAAATTTTTTCTTTTGACTGTAGATTTCACGGCGATAGAGCAAAGACAAACATTTTCACCTTCGTTTCACTGTTTTTTCAAAGTACGCAACCACACAGAGAACAAAGATCTACGAAAACGGAAATATACCTTGAAGACTAGAAGAAAAGAGCTTTCGAATGATATAAGCATTGTTTATGAAAAATGGTTTCTTCCTCCAAAATCGGCAGTTCAAAAAAAGCTATCAAAAACGGGTAGAACTTTTGAAACAACCCAATATATGCAACGGTATGCAGCATGCCCAATCAGTGCCTACATCGAAACAAAAACCATGTCGAAATGCAGTGTTCGAGAAATTTCGAGCATGTCTAATATTAGGATGTTCCAAAAGTTCTGTCCAATTCGCAAATTTTCTGAATGAAATTGTTATAATTCTCTTCAAAATCAACATTTTTGCACAAATCAAATTGTGTTAGATTAAGCGTAGCCTATCAAAAGCACAGTATGACGTAAAAACAAAGCAAGCGAGAAAGAAGAGATTTGGGGCGTTTTGGAGAGCTTCTCTCAAAACCATCCACTTTGGCGTACATATGCTTCCATGTAAGGATAGCGGACATATTTGGCTGCCACCATTGAGTAGCCTATAGTTCAGAGAATCTTTCAAGACTAAAAAGAGTTCGAGCTATTTTTAGTGTACAGAAATTTTTACGAGCAAATCAAAAAAATCCATTATATTAGGTTGTCCCGAAAGTTTTGTCGGTTTTTTCCATCGCTCACTAAAACCTACAGAACACCTATTCAAGGAAGGTCTAGGTACCATTTGATTCAGATTTTCATCCTCTTTCTTACAACTATGTTTGTTCTTTGATCTATCGTGTCTTCGCAATGTTGTCGCCATAGCTTTTTGAGCAGCTCACCAGTATCGCCAAATCTTTTCTAAATTTCAAAAAGTTTTCTCCTATGACTTTCAAAAAACGCTAATAAGTGTTATGTAGAGCCATTCTTCGGCTACATTATACTTATTTTAGATTACATGGGTCACTCTATGAAGTCCTAAAATAATTGTTTATATAAGAAAAACCATGGCTTCTTAATTACGTCTACCACTTAAAATTGCCAAAAATTCCAAAAAGCTTATTTTTTAAAGCCAAGTAAACCTTGGTATTGTTGCATAATTATTGTTTATCAGCAAACAAGTTTCAATTCGCAAAAATTTCGAAAGCTTTCATGTTTTTGCCCAGTTGCGTGTTCCATGGTTTTGCCAGAAATCGAGACCTCTGAAAAAATAATTCTCTAATGCTAGAAACAGCAATTTAGGAGAATCTAAAAATATTTCCGTATAGCCCGAGAATTGTTCTATTTGTTCCATGCTTAGTCCTTTTTAAAACTTTGTAACGAAATTTTTAAAAAAATTAGCCTAACTTTGAGCAGATAAAAATGACGACTGAAGATTTGTGGCAATTATTAAAATAACCGTACAGGATCATGGCTCATATATATAACCACAAGAATGAGAAGAAAAAGCTACATCGAAAGCATACTGAAACTCATTCAGGTCTTCATTGTGCGTAGTTTTATAGTGGTTTGAAAAAACCGACAAAACTTTCGGGACAACCTAATATGAGCCCTCCCCAGCGCTGTAAAGAGGTCGACTTTCTTATACTAAATTTTTTCTTGCTGCCGCGAACGAACAAAGCTAACTGGCCGACGGTTCCCGCTTGCTCTCGCTTTACTCTACCGTATGCATTATCAAGTGTGCCATCGTTTGCTATACGTAGACTGTTGTTGCTTTTTGAACAACTGACAAGGGAGGTCAGATCAGTCGAAGTGGCCTTTCCAAATGGGTCATATACTACTATGAAGAGTCAAAGGATACCTTCTGTCCAAAACACTCATACTACAAGTTGCTCTAGTTAGGAGCTGAAAAGTGCGTAATAGTCAGTTTTACTTGAATTCTGCGTTCATTTTTCGCTCCAAAAAACATCTATAACTCGGCATGCAGAGGCGCTCGGCAGATAATAAAATCAGGTTCGGAATCAGCGTTCAACGCTCTTCAAAATGGTATATGACTCATTCGGAAAGGCCACTTCGACTAATCGGACCTCCGTTGTGAATTTGTCTTCCACCTTTGAGAAAAAATTGGAAAAGTAAGACGTTCCTTTGGTGGAGGTAAAGTGTGCGTATGTTAGCCCATTACACCCTGACCCACTATAAAATATTACAAATTTAATTCTACGACTACTGCGTAAGTTCTCTTTATAGAAACTTTTCTTGAGCTTGTTGGCAGTTTGGCAGTTTGGCTTTGGGCCTGGAATTTCATAACTGAGAGGATTTTTGTCAAGCTCTAGTGAGCATTAGAAAGAGCAAAAAAATGCTTTCAGATGTTACTCATATTTCTGCGACAAGTATAAAACTCCAAGAAACTAGCTGCGTTAAAACAAGGCAAATCGAAGTCGGACAGAACCTTCAGAACAACCTAGTATATGCTGTTCCATAATTTAGGCACACGAAATAGAATACAATACCCTCTACAGTCACTTATCCTTCCGTAAGGGCAGGCGATGCACTCCTCGATAAGCAATCTGTTCTACAACCTGTCTCTAATCAACCGCTTTTCAATGCTACTACCAGGGGTTAACCAAAATTACATTATACTCTAGCTGCGCTCGCTATGCATCGTTTTACTGCCTCGCTAAGATTGTCCCACACAAAAGGCATGCAGAGAGAGAATCTGTTGTCATTGCTTTTCAAAGACTGTGTCATGACTCTGACGAATCATGATTTCTCACAACATCTCTTATCTGATCTTATGGTTTGTTCCCATAACATTTTACTGTTATCGCTGGATCTATGTTTTGGCATAGCAGAGCATATTTAAAGGAAGAGCAAAAGAGCTCTCGCTATTCCTCCCGGCCACTCCGTCTGTATGTAACACGTGCCCTAGAGGCAAGGCCAGGTAACAAGAAGGAAAAGGAAAGGGAATAGTAATGTCTGTATAGTGCGTACTGTGTATACGTGTAAACCCTGTATAATAAATATATATAAAATAAAATGAGATGTGATATGAACCACCCAAAACCCGTCGAACTTGATACAGTTCGAACATGGTGCATCGGCCGAACTGGTAAAGGCCGAAAAAGACTAGCCGTTGAACGGCTGAAATAGGCAAGGAAACCGCAAAATGTGGCAAAGCGGCTCTGATAGGGCCCGCCAGAGCCCGCAATTTTAAAGTCATGCCCAGCGGTTTTCCTTGACTTGAGAAGGAACGTTCCCCCCATACTTGAAGATAATATAAATGGACTCCCTTCGGTAAAATGTGTGTCCCGCGGAAATGAGGATGAATAATAAATTGAATAAGTGAGCTAGCTCAAAAAACGTTGCAGGCATAAAGAAAAATTGACGATGGTAATGAAAAAGTATAGTTCCCAAAATTTGGAGAGAATAAGAAAGCCTGCAAGCCGAAGGGAAATAAAACAAATCTTGAAAATAAAGAACTTTATCACATCTCACATCAAACTGCGATAAAGCACGGAAACAACCGTGATAAACAGAGATTTCCCACGAAATGGGAAATGATAAAAGCATTGATCAGGGAACTATACAAAAGAGGGGCGCCCCAGACCACTTCATCATCCTTGAATGTTATTCCTCCGTTCTCTCCGTGAGGCATCGAGCCTGAAAATAACAAGGTAAAGTCAACTCGAGTTGTCAAAGATGAAGAAGTTAAATAGAAATAGAAAATTTACCGGCAACTACATAGCTTAATGTACTTATGCAAAGGAACTCATTTAGAATTTCATCCAACAAATAAACAAAGTCAAGCCGGAGGAAAAATCAGAAAGATGTAAAGCTTCAAAGGCAATTTTGAAAGACATTAGGAAAAGAGAAAAAGTTCGATTGGAAACAACTGTCTATTCACAACCAATTGAGGTCTGGTGAGCTAAGCGCCAAGAAGCTAGAAAAGCGCTGCGAACGCGAAAGCGCGAAAGAAACGCTCAAAGATCAAATAAAAACAAGAAGCAATTTATGTTTCAAGCTTCCTTCCATGGTAAATTCACTGCTCGGAAACTTATAGTCTGGAAAAGAAAGTGTCAAGGGACGATAAAGGGTTACAAAACCCATTATCCCAGGTGCTGTCCCAGTTGAGGTTGAGAACATCCTCACAGAAAATGGCACACATGGTACTATGGCTACAAATCTAAATTTGGAAAGACTATCCTATCTGGACAGAAAAGCATTGAAAACAATGTCTCCAGAAAACACCGAAAGATTTCACAAGGAAATGTTGACCCGGAAATTCTCAAAAGGATAGACTACTTTAGTTTGATCCAACTCAACATACCTGCTACTCAACTGCCATCCGGACTATTCGTCATGCAAAACTTCTTTGGACCAATCATCTCGGAAGTTTCCAGTGTGGGAGAATCCAAAGCTGAAGGTAAGTAAAATCAATTAATATGTTCACGCAACGGCAACAAAATTTTCAAATACAGTAACATCCCCAAGACCATTCAGAACTATGAAAACCTTGGGAATAGGCACGGAAGAACGTTTAACAGAAAAAGAAGAAAGGCAACAAGTTTTACGAAACCTTTACTTAACTGTAAAAATAAAAGAGGAAAAGATATACGCCTGCTTTTCTCGGAAAAATAACAAAAATAAGTCTGCAGACAACTATAATCTAGTCCTCAGTCGAATGTATCAACTATACAAGATGAAAGCAAGAAATTCAAGTGTTGGAAAGATTATTACAACATAATAAAGGAACAGCTTGCAAAGAAATCTATCGAAGATGCCATAGACGAGCCCAAAGAAAATCCATGGTATTACATTCCCCACAAGCAGTAACAAAAACGGCAAGTGCAAGTACGAAAACTACAGTCTTAGAAGCGTCATCAAAAATGATCGGGGAATTGAGTCTCAATGAGGTAATACATCCAGGGCCAATGCTACTTCCAAGTTTTATAGGCATATTGATTAGATCCCGTATAGGAAACAAAATTCTGATAGCAGACGGGGAAAAGGCACTTCACATGATTCATCTGCAGGAAAATGAAAAAAAAAAACTTGATAACGTTTCTATGATTAATCACTTCGCAACCACTGGTCAATAGAAATGAAAGAATTCTACAATTTTGCAGACCACCCCTTCGCATAAATGCTTTTTTTTTTCTTTTGAGTATGTTTATCAAATAGACTGTCCAAACAAAAGGAAAATGCATGATTACCTCCACGCAAACCGTGTTATCGCCATGCGGAAAAAAGATTTTTAAGCAAGCAGAAAATCTTGCTATCTGAAGAATCCCAATATAATTTAGCAGCAATGTAAATTACGGTATTCGCTGAGAATCTGGAAAGCAAAGTGCAGCAAATTACACACCAAACCATGCCACTCTATATTATCTTAAACCACTATTGACCCAGCAAAAAAAAAGTGGTTCTGCAAGCCCAATGAGAAAAAGCATTCATAGCAAAACAAAGATTAAGATTTCACTCAGCAAGTTAGCAACTTCACAACCTGAATTACTTGCAATACTCAACAATTTCGCCTTGAAGGAAAACTTTGCAAATTTGCAAAAACAAACGACAGCAAGCATTCACGGTATGAATGTACCCTATGTTGACCTCAGGAACAAGACGAGAAAAAATAACCGAACAAAATTTGGTCCCTTGAGACCTTTAGGTGACAATGAAATTCTAAAATAAATCCTTGCCGGAATAGAAAGAAATAAACCCAAAAGGGTAACATCATTAGAAATGAAAACCCAAAACATTGATCAAAAAATATACCAAAAGGAAAATATCACAAATTTCGAATGCAACCTATGACCCCCTAGGTTACCTCATACCACTGTTGATGCCAGCATAAGTGTTTCTGCAAATTCTTTGAAAGCATAAACGCGCGTGGGACAACTTACTGACCCCTAAAGAAGAAAGCGAATGGAAAACAATATGTGAGAAAGCGGCGGAATTTGTGGCAACAATCCCTCGCGTGATCGCACTATGTCAAGCAAGCTATCAATACAAACTCCAGACGCATCTCTTAAAGCATATGCAGCAGTTGTTTACTTACGCTCGCTGAGCCAAAAGGAAAACATCGAAAACAAACTGCATATGGCATGGCAACGATTAACTCCTATCAAATATAAATCACTAACAATCCCAAAACTTGAACTTCTCGCAATACTCATAGGAGTTCGAGTAACGGATTTCGTTTGAAAGAAATGTCTGTAAAAATTGAGACCGAAAGCATTTACAGGGACTCTAAATGCGCCCTACATTGGCTGCAATCACAAGATAACAATGGAGTTTTTGTGGAAAAGAGAATAAGAAATATAAGGAAAATCACGGGAAAATGACTTCAAAACCGTAAGCAAATACTTCGATACATACAAACGGCTGATAACCCAGAAATTTGCGCCACTGAAGGACTGTCTGAAAGCCAGATGAGCAACTACACCTTGTGAAATGGACCGGAATTTTTGAAAAAGGAAAACAAAAAACGGCCCACACTGGAAAGTGTCAACTGGCAAAACGGGGAGGCGAAGGAAAATCCAATTCTGACAATAAAGCGCTAGGTAATCATGAAACAGCTCAGCACAATAAGGGAACAATTATATACACGCCTTGAGCACTATTTAAATCTTGCGAAATGCAAAAAAGTAATATCATTGGTAATCAAAGTGCTCAAGATTATTGTATACGATAAACTTAAATCAAAAAATAAGGAAAAATTAGGAAATGCAATACCTGGAATGGCCGCCATTAGTACACAAAAAGCATCTCTTCAATGGAATACTGGCGATTCGAAGATTGCTGAAGAAGCGATCATCAAACTCATTAAGAGGCAAATTAACAAAGATGACCGTAAATATCAAGAGCTAGGAAATTCTCATAAAGGGATCTTGCGTTGCAATGGCAAAGTAAAAACTGATTACTGGTTAAGATACACGCAAAACCAATTCTTCTCGATTCAAATTATCGCTGACAAAAAATATAATCCAAGACTATCATCAAAAATCTGGTCACCAAAGCACTAACGCCACTCTCGCAAATTTACACTCAAGGTTTGAATACCGCATGGGCGTCAAGTGGTTAAAAAAAATTGCTGAATAAATGTGTAATATGGAATGAAAGACCTTACTTGTATCCAAGTTCCCCTCCTTGCCTCGACAACGTACGGATCCCTGCCGCCCCTTTCAATATGTGGGCATCGATTTGGCGGAGCCATTCCGAACACTCACTGAAAACAAAGAAGTCAAATAGATCGTTTCGGTAACATGTATGACAACGAGAGCAGTGCATTTGGAAACCGTAAACAATTAAAGCGCAAAGCAATCAATCAATGCAAGGCGACGACTTACGGCAAGAAGAAATCAACAATAACAACAATGTAAGATTCAAAACTTTAACAGAAAACGGAGAAACTGTTCAGTAACAACGAAACTACAATCTTCATACAACCCTTACAGGCTACAAAAGCAATTCGCAATGAGTATAAAAGCGCGAAAACTTAAATGCATAGAAATATAACAGACTCAAAGGCTGCAGCTTCGGCGAAAATAGAGAAGCATTCAGGAAATTCTTGGAAAAACAACGAACATTGCCTCAAATTCTCAGAAACTACCGTTGGAAAAGAATATGCCCAGACAATTTCGAACATTCCAAAGCGGTTTCTCACAGATGGCAACCATTCAAAGTCGATAAACTGGAAAATAGAAAGGCCAGAAAGAGAATACTTACTGAACATGCTCATTTAATTGAAATATGGGAAAAAATGAAGAAAATAGCAGAACTTTTGCAAAGAACAAAACAGACACAAGCAACAACATTAACACGCGGAAAATGAGAGAAAGGGAACACATATGGTCAATCGACCAGCGCAAAATTGAACACAGGGAAAAAACCATGCGCAATTCATGTCAACAGCTGATCTAGCACAAAGTATGCCGTCATTATAGCGACATATGCTGATGTACATGCACGTAAACGCAACGAAAACAAAAAAAAACAGCATCGTGGGAGGAAAATGCAATACATTAAACACAAAATCGCAACAAGCAAGACAGGGATTTGCAAATTATACCTATTACAATCAAACTTTGCAAATAAAAGTAAATCTAAACAAAAAAGGAAAGGCCCTGAAAACAAAGGGCAGCGCATTGAACGTTGATCAACATTTCACGTTCTACTGTACTTCCGCTCTATGCCGACACAGCCTTTACAAGGCTAACATTTCATTATCGGCACGATCTCTCCAAGCAAGTGCTCGCGAAGTACGAGAAAATACAATGGAAAGGAAACATTAGCTCGAGAAACCAAGCCATAAACTTCGTTCCGCCGGTATGCGCGGTCTTCAAGTCTTCAACTCCAAATCCCTTTAAATTTTCAAGTCTTTACTCATTCAACTTACGTCTGGTAATCAAAATAAATTAAAAATGTTACAGAGTGCTATGGCTGAAGAAGGCGCATCATCACGATATGATTTAAGGGAAGAGGAGGAAACAGAAGAAAATCAAGGACACGGAAGGCAAGAGCAAGAACAAGAAGAACAACAATCAGCAAGGGAACTTACATATTGTATGGAAAGGCCTCCGCCAGCCTCACCGAACCCAAATGCGGAAATCCCATTAGGGCTAGCAAAATTGGAAAATCTACTTCTTGCGTTAAGGGTTAGTAAATTTGAAACCTGATAAAAACAACAATAATCACTTTCCGTCTCAGGAAGACATACACGAGCTGGCAAGCTCTTGGGAAAGAAGATGGCAGCAGCACCAAGAAGGAACTCGAAACTCGGTAATTAACCTTCAAGGAGACCCAAGCAACCCAAAATGCAAGCTTTGTTCAGGGAAACATTGGTCACCGCAATGCGTAAGATATACAACATTCAGAGATAGGTATTACCGATTAGCAGAAATACTGGTAATCAAGACCTTAAAAGGTTTCAACGTGTAAAAATTATAAAGGTAAATCAAGCTATGATATTTACAAATCTTTATAATTTTCTCAACAAAACAGACAACGGGTAAAACATAATTGCAAAATTGGATTGTATGTTGTATTCTTGTAAATATATAATGAAATTAGAATTTGTAATTTCAACGAGCAATCGGAAATTATTGAATCGGTAAAAGGTTCCATGGATCTTTCCTAATTAAGGAAATAATTGTGAGGCAATATTGTAACATATAATTGTGTATTGCTACAACACTTGTTGTTGAAATTTATTACTGTGAGGAAACTATATATATATATTGTCAATTGTCATAATATCTTGAATAAAAATATAAATACAATATTATCGCTCAGTTGAACAAAAAAAAGTGGGAGGAAACACCCTTTCAACAAGTAAATAATGGAAAATCACATAGCAGCGAAACGGAAAAAGACAAAAAAAAGAAAAAAACAGAATCAGAAAAGGAAACAAAAGAAAGATATAGAAATAAACATTTGAAACAAAGGGAAAATATAAATGTGAAGGAAATGAAACGAAATGAAGTAAAAAACTAGGAAAACGAGTAAAAAAACTTTAGAAAGAGGTAAAATGTAAACAAAACAAACAAATCAACAACAATAAGGAGCCGTCCACCGACTATATCAATCGGGACACAAGATTCCTACATCTCCGACGAGTCTTGAGAAGAGAAGGATGGACAGCCGACCATCAGTATCACTCAGATACTACGTATGTATTTGCAAATATTTGTTTGTCATCTTATTTTCACTTGTTTGTATTTAATGTTGTTACTTTTAAATTTCTTGTCACTCTTTGGTAAGGTATTTGTATATATTCGTTGTTTATAGTGTATAGTGTATATATTCTTTGTCATTACTTTCCGGCAATTCGTACGCTATCGGAAAAAATGAGGCAATGAAACTTTTTCGTTTTCGGCGGGAGTGTCATGACTCTGACGAATCATGATTTCTCACAACATCTCTTATCTGATCTTATGGTTTGTTCCCATAACATTTTACTGTTATCGCTGGATCTATGTTTTGGCATAGCAGAGCATATTTAAAGGAAGAGCAAAAGAGCTCTCGCTATTCCTCCCGGCCACTCCGTCTGTATGTAACACGTGCCCTAGAGGCAAGGCCAGGTAACAAGAAGGAAAAGGAAAGGGAATAGTAATGTCTGTATAGTGCGTACTGTGTATACGTGTAAACCCTGTATAATAAATATATATAAAATAAAACGAGATGTGATATGAACCACCCAAAACCCGTCGAACTTGATACAGTTCGAACAGACTGATTGTGTGTGTAAATGATCTACGTCATGACTGCGCTATCGTGTACCCATTGCTGAGAGCAACTTTGGATGCCAGACTGCCGTGACTCTGATCGTTCCTTTTGCCTTTAAAATTTCTGCAGCGGTTTTATTTAGGTAAGACAGAACGCTTCAAAGCTGTAGGATGCGCTGATGTAGAATAGACAAGAATACTACTGAAGTTCTCCTCTCGGAGCTTTCTTTTTATAAAACCTTTCCACTCGATCCAAACAGCACGCTGGATAGATGTATCTGAGTGTCAAGAAAAAAACGCCAGCCACGAGGTCGTGTGTTCTATATATTGCGAATGCTAATCTAAAATTCCTTAGATATTAATCCATTTTGCAACGATTTAAGCACCATTCAAACACCTCGTCCAACTCGTGCGTTTGACTCGTCTATTGTGACTGCAGTCCAGCGTCCAAGCCGGCTTGACTTACCAAGAATTCTAAAGAGGAGCAGGAAAAAAGCTCTTTCGGTCGCCCATAGAGTATGATCTAGATGGCCAGACATGTTCGACATTCCAACTGATAAAGTACACCTCTCGTGAACAATCTCCCCTGACCTCTCATCTGTGCACCAACGCACTTATGCGAGCTGCAAGCTTTATCGTGCAGTCGATTTCGAACCAGATCTTTTTTGATGCTATCTTGTGGTATAATCACTAAAACAACATTATTTTGCAATTGAACTTGCGCTATACATCGTCTAACAGCGCTGTTCACTCTGTCGGAGATGAACGGCACGAATAACGCGTTTTCGAATTCGGTTTCTAGTGTTCATGCGTGCCCTTCTGGGAATTCTGTGTTTCGCTGCTTGCTGTTCTTAACATGTTGTGATTACCGCGCTTACATGGCAATTGGATGAGCAGAGGTTGGGCATAGGATGATCTTTTTGCTGCTCTTTTTTGATGCCACTCATTGTAAAGTGCGGTTCATAATTATACGAACACCCAAAATTTTGTAAGTTTTCGGACTTTTTGGGAGAAACTCAAAAAGCCGTTGGCACTACGCGATAGAACACAGCCGAAAACGGAATATGGTCCATAAGAATGTAAATCGATGTCAACTGTAGCAGTATTTTTGCGCCTAATGCGAATAGTTAGCGGTTCATAATTATACGAACACCTCAAACAAAGGTCCATTTTTCATTCAAGATTGCAACCATTTGAGTCCAAATTTTTTGTAGAGTTACAGTAACAAAGTCTGACATATCTGCTACACACTGGACCCAGTGCAATTCAAAAAGAGGATCCTCACTTTTTTCAGAAGGCTTTAAATGCTTTTAGAGTGATTGCGCTCCAAAAACATCCGTTCTTCTGTGGTTTACGCACTCTAATTAGCTTCTACCAAGGATACGAGATAAAATAAGCTTTTTTAATAGGTATTTTGTTTGACGCTTGGAAAATCTTTGCGTTTTCGTGCCGTTTTTCAACCAAGTTCCAACCTTACCACAGAGTTAGCACGATTTCAAACTTCAAAACTCAGCTTCTCTCTTGTGCAAACATTTGATATGAAGCAGCTGCATTGTTTGCATGATGATGTTTCTATGACAAAGTTTTTGGGTTTTTTTTAGAACTGATCTTGCGGCTGTGGAGCTACAAACCAAATAAAGGTGTGACTGCAATAGTAAAAACAGTATTTCTGGTGAAATGACGTCTGCGTGACCAAAACAAACGCTCAACGCTGCTGATTGTTTCTAGCCACATATAAAGTTTTGTGAACTTCCACATATTATATGCTTACTTCATTGTACGGCTTCAGAAGCTGAGTTTGAGGCTCAAAATCGTGCCAACTTTGTGGTAAGGTTGGAACTTGGTTGAAAAACGGCACGAAAACGCAAAGATTTTCCAAGCGTCAAACAAAATATTCATCGATAAGCTTATTTTATCTCGTAGCCTTGGTAGAAGCTAATTAGAGTGCGTAAACTACAGAAGAACGGATGTTTTTGGAGCGCAATCACTCCAAAAGCATTTAGAGCCTTCTGAAGAAGGTAACGGTCCTTGTTTTGAACTGCACTGGGTTTAGTGTGTAGCAGATAAGTCAGACTTTGTTAGTGTAACCCTTCAAAAAATTTGGACTCGAATGATTGCAATCTTGAATAAAAAATGGACCTTTGTTTGAGGTGTTCGTATAATTATGAACCGCTAAAAATTCGCATTAGGCGCAAAAATACTCCTACAGTTGATATCGATTTCTATTCTTATGGATCATATACCGTTTTCGGCTGTGTTCTATCGCGTGGTGCCAACGGCTTTTTGAGTTTCTCCCAAAAAGTCCGAAAACTTATGAAATTTTGGGTGTTCGTATAATTATGAACCGCACTTTATACAGCGCCGTTTCATTTGTGTAAAGAAAAATTAGCCATTTATGTGCCTCTCTGGTCAATCAAATGTACTAATTGTTCGTCAAGGATCTTAGAGCACTCATCTACATTGGATTGAATCGATGTAACAACGGCTTGTTCTGATGGAATTGATTGACACATTCAGGCCTCTGAGGACGGCTTTTCGTCGAAACGTTAGGCTCAATAAAGAGCTATGGTAAAAATTTGTTGTGTTGTAGAAGAAAGTCAAACAAAATTCAATCGTCACGCCAAGGTTCAAAGAAAGAAGAGCTTATAACCTGTTATAATTGTTTTAACTGTCAGCCATCTTTTTCTTTCTTTTATTGAAGTTGCTAGTGCTACTACTCTGCTATTTAGGTAAAGAGCTAACAAGACAAAATCATCTTCAACTAAAACACTCGCACAGTCTGGACCTTCCATATTTCAAACAGTAGGCTTAGAAAATCAAATAGCATGACTGTCATCAGTGAAGCTGGATTATTATACAAGTGGCAAAAATTTCTCTCAAGGCAGAAGCTCGTTCAATATCCAAATCACCGATGTTGCTTGTCACTATGGTTTGATGATTCGTCCATTAATGATCATTGTCTTTGGAAATATTAGTGATAAAAAACGGTTTCGTATGAATCAAGAAGCTTTTTGAGAAAGTACAACAGTTCTGTTTAAAAGTAAAGGTAGATTACAATTAGCCATCCTAGAGTTGAATTATACCTTGAACGCATAACGGAAAGTTAAAGAAGAAATAATAATTAAGGGGAGATTTAAACATAAGGTAGATTGATGAATACGGCATTATGCGTCTCGAGGTTGACTTCTACCTCAAGGTGGACTCAAAACCCATGAGAAAACTTCTTGCGATTATGTTATGAATACGGGTTATAAGCCAAGCCTTTAGGTTAAAATTTATTTCAATCTAGTTAAAGGCAGGCAGGCAGAATCACGACTTTTCTTTTTTTGCCTAATCCAAGCCTCTTGACACTGATTTCAAATATGGCAGTCGAATGTGTGAATTCTTCAAAAAACCCCATTTTTGAGACAATTTTGTGAGAAGCCTGGACGAGTGCTTCTATCGCAATCCTTGTCAAAAGCAATCATTAACAGTTGTAACTATGTGTTCCATCCTGTTTGCCACGTGAAAACACGTCAAGGGCTGAGGAGAGTTTGTTCAAGGGCGCGGGCCGTTCGCAATGCTTGCTTTCGACAAGGATAGCAATAGAAACACTCCAGGCTTCTCACAAAATTGTCTCAAAAATGGGGGGGGAGGGGGGTTTTGAAGAATTCACAAATTTCGACTGCCATATTTGAAATCAGCGTCATGAAGAAGCTTGGATTAGGCAAAAAAAAGAAAAGTCGAGATTCTGCCTGGACCCTGCCTTTAAGGCAGATTTTTAACCTTGGGGGTTCGTTGATGAATGTGGCCAGTGAATATGCTAACGTGAGAGGATACATGGTGACCGTGGCCTTTCGATATGTAACATATGTCATGACATTTACCTTGGAACGGTGATGTCAAAATCGTACTCGTTATCTGCGGAACATTTCGAAGAAAACCGTATTTTCCACCATCTGACATGTTTGCACAAAAGTGCGAGTAATTTTACTTACTTAGATACTTAGATGGCCCGCCTTTACGTGACGTGGGGGCCCCAGCAAAGTTTCAATTTTTCCCTGTTCCTCGCTTCAGACATCCACGATCTTCTTGGCTGACGTTGGTGGCTGCGTCCACGAGTTCCAGGTGCAACAATCGCATCCAGCTGATTTCTCAGCTGGTCCACCGTTCCACGAACACGTCTGCCCATCTCGCTGGAGGTCTTCCTTGGGGACGTTTTGCTTCGCGAGGAATCCACTCCGTTCTTAGTGTCCATCTATCGTGTGTTCTTCTCATAATGTGACCCGCCCATCGATGTTTCGCTTTCACAACGTAATCCGTTGGGTCACGAAAACGAGGCATGCTTCTCATATCCGTACTGCGAAGTCCGACAAGATGTTGTTTGTGTTGTGTTCATTTTCAGAAGACTACGCTCTAGCGCTCTGTGGGGCTTTCGACGTGGCTACGGTGTCAGCCCAAGTCTCAGCTGCGTAAGAGGGCGCCGGGAGAACGGTTGAATACAGGTGGGCACGAAGCTACGAGTCCGCGGTCGGTGGCTTCCTTCAGAGGCTCGAAGGCGGCCCAAGCTGCTTTTTTTCCTGTTAAGTTCTTCCCTCAACGTTCTCCATGTTCCTCGAACGTCTGAGATACACGTAAGAAGGCGTCTCCATGATAGGAATGCCTTCCAATCCCATTTCTGCATTTTCGCAAAGGGCGTTCCTCATGAACTGAGTTTTCTTCCATTCATTCGCAATTTGATCTTCTTCCCTACTTCGTTCAGTTCCTTCAGCATTGTCTCTGCTTCAGTGATACTGCTCGAAAAAAGAACGATATCATCCGCAAAACGAAGGTTCGCAGGGATCTTTCGTCAACTCATATGCCTCTCTCGCCCTAGTCCAGTGACTTCATCACCCAGCAAGGCCGCGGTGAACAGCTTCGGCGAAATAGTGTTGCCTTGATGCACCCCTTCGCAATCGAAATGGTCAAGGGGTGATGGAATAGCTGCATCGTTGTTGTACAGTTCTTGTAACAGTCGGCTAACGTCTCAGGTAAGCTGGATCCACTCCCTGGTTGACTAGCGGTGACAGGATGGCGTTAGGTTTAAAGCTGTCAAAGGCTTTCTCGTAGTCGACGAAGGTCAGGACGAGAGGCACTCGGTACTCCCGGCAGATTTCTATGATCCTCGAAACCGTCTGAATGTGGTCCATGCAAATAATCCCTTGCGGAATCCAGCTTGTTCTTAGGGTTGAGTTTCATCCAGTGTCCTAGATATGCGAGTGAGGATAATCTTCGCAAAAAGCTTGTACAGCACACTCAGCAGACATATTGGACGGTAGTTCCGAAGATCCTCCCGTTCACCCTTCTTGAGATAAGGAGGTTCTTGACGTTCTCCAGTGGTCGGGATTCCTTTCCTTCGGAAGGTAAGATGTTGAGTACGACGCGAGAGTCTCGTATAGGCATTGTCCTCCGGCTCGCAAAAATTCGACGGAAAAAGGTCTGGCCCTGGAGCCGTGGACGTCTTCATGGTTTGAATCACCGTGCGCACTTCAGCAGGTAGAAATCGTGGTGGTACTTTTCTAGTGGGAACAACGGGCATCGGCACGGGTGTTGATGAGCGGAAGAGGTTGGTATAAAAGTCCTTCTCGACAGATTCCATCTTGTATCGGGAAGAAATCGGAGTCCCGTCTTCGTTCAGTAGTGCAGCCAACGGTACATGATATTCACAGAGGCCTTCGGCACTTCTTGAAACTTCGTCTTTCTTCGGCTGCCTCCAGTTTCTTGGCCTACCCTTACCTCCTAAGATCCTCTTGAGCTGTTCTGCAACTGGCGTTGGCTATCAGTCCTCCAGATGGACTGCATTCGGATCTCAAAAATCTTTTCCTTTCGAGCAATTCCTTGGTGGTTTTCGAAATGCGTTCAAGTTCTTCTCGAAAGTAACTAAGGCGCACTCTCCGCAGGCTCGCAATCCTTTCAGAAGCCGGTCCTAGTCGTACGTTGGGTCCTCCTCGATGGGCCAGTCACAACTTGATATGAGCTCTTCTAACCGTCTAAACGACTTCTTTCCTTCTTGCGACACTGTCGCAAACCTTCTTTTCCAGCTTTCGACAGAATCGCACCTTCGCTCCAAGGAGGCGGTGATTAGAGCAACTGCAGAAGGATGGAACTACTAAGACATCGGACAATCCACCTTCGATGGTAAAATGTGGTCGATCTCCGTAAGTCGTTCCGTTGAGCGATTCCCATGTCCACCGGCGATGTTCTTTCTTCATGAAGACGCAATTTCCATGAAAAAGTTGTGCGGCGGAGAGAAGTCCAAAAAGACGGTTGCCGTTTTCGTACAGGAGTCCATATCCAAACTTCCCGATCCTAAATTCCTTTTCTAGTGGCATCCCGATTTTCGCGTTGATTTCGCCCACAACAAACTTGTAGAAGGGCTCCTCGTTGCGGACGACCTCCTCCACGTCTTCGAAGAGAGCATCTAGTGCTGAATCGTCGGCTGATGATGTTTGTGAGTAGCAGTTGATGATTGATTGTGTCCTGACATGGAGGTCGTAGTCGTAGTCGTAGGATGGCTAGTCGGTGACAGGATCTCATGCAAATCGACAAGATGGACGGTAGATGGGTGGACGAGAAGGCCAACGCCAACGTTCGTGGTGGAGCCTTCTTACCACGAATGATGAGCCCCCCAGCCTCCCATCCTCATCTGTCGCACGTCCTTCTTCCTGGACTTTCCTGCAGAGCGATAACGTGGTATTTGATGTGCTCTGCAACGTCAAGAAGAGCGTGGAGGAAAGAGCGTTTGTGAGAGTGTCCTAGCGTTGTAGATGCAAAGCATGAAGCAGTCTCCATGGCGTGTCGACCGGGCAGACGTGTCGTTTTTGTCCGAATCCAAAAGGCTCCCTGAGGACCCTGACATCGTTCTTGCTAACACCCGGCGCCGTTGGCAGGATCCGATGTGCAGGGTTTTCTATATCTTCTTGCTGACTGAATAATAAGATTTGTTTCCTACAAGAGCAGAATCACTAGGGCTGCTCTTGATTTTCCCGGGCGATCGCTGACCCCGGGCTTGGAGCGAGGAGAACCGCCTAAGGACCAGAAACCAGGCGGCGGTGGATCTGGTCTGGCCGGCTCTTAGCTAGGCATCCGGCCGAAACTGAAAACGTCGAACTCTTTCACAGCTTGGGCTTGGGGGGGGGGGGTCTGCTAAAGTGTAGACTCGGCTGTCATCGCAGTTCGACGCCAGTGTCACCGTTACGCCACGCTGAGGCGGCGACCATTGTGGGGGTAATTTTACGTAGTAATTTTAGTAGGTGCTGGATTTTTTGAATGGTCCAGTGGTTAGTGCTTTCTTTTGTTGCTAACGAAGATAGTTTCGAGATCAGCGTTTCAAGGCAAGCATTTTGATAAGGAAGGTATTCCAAGAGGCCACCCATAATCAGCTATCAAAAAACTTTTAAGCATATTCAAACCATATAAAAGCGAAGACAACGTTCTAGAGTCAAATACTTGTATATCTAAAGAAATTAATTTTTTTTTCTGTTGCATCTAAGATGAAAAAAAGGGAAAAAACTTAAAGATAGCATTATTTTCATGTTATAGAGTTATTACAATAACAAAGCAGAGCCACGTAGTGTCGTCTGGAACACGATTCAGTCAATGGTGACAGTTCCTAGTCCAGTTGTTGGTTATGGAGAAGAAGGCTGTAAGCTTTCACTTTGTCTAAGAAACGCATACGCTGAAGTTGCAGTAGCTGTTTACTACGCATTGCAAGACTACCCTGTGGTTAATATGACTGGTTTTGTAATTGGATCGGAATGGCCATGGGTAGAAGTGCTGGCACTTCGAAATGGTGCTGCTAAGGTTATTTCAGTAACTATTAATTTTTTTTGTCAAAGGCAGTAATTTCCAAAATGGACCCCCTGTCAGAATTCAATAGTTTTGGGTAGTGGACCATCCAGGTACACCCTAGGTCAAATCCTACCCTCCGATTTATGCGCTGAGTCCTGAAAACTCCAAAAGTTCAGATTCTACCAATGACGCCCACGCAATGGAAGTGTGCGGAGCTGGTGGAGTTTAAAACGCGTTTTCGGGACTTAGCGCATCGATAAAAGGTACTGTTGGGTACTACAATGTAACCTTTGCTTCAACTGGATTGAAGGCAGGGCCTTGTGATCTAATTAAGGCTCCTCGCGCCGCGACACATTCGGCGTCTTTCTCGCACTCGTGCTCTCTGATCATCCTTTAGCCTTGACTAGGTCACGAAGTCCCCCCCCCCCTTTTTTTTAGCCGTCAATATAGTTGAATGAAAGGTTACTTGGACGGTCTGTTACCTAAAACTACTAAAATCTGACAGGGATCAATTTTGAAGAGCCACTGACTTCAAATACTATTTACAGGTGCCCATTGTTTCCGTGTTGACGATTCATCATGTTTCTGGCTAAGAGATTGAACTATTAAATTTAAATTTTTGCAACCACCTTCACATGGTCGTTTACAAATACAAATCGTTTTAGGTAGTCACTGTAGAATACCAAGAAACAAAAATTGTTGGAACAAAAAAAATTGAGTATATTCATCCTATCGAATTCGCAAAACAATGGAGCGAGTAAGTTCCAAATCTTCTATGAGAGTCGATGTCTTTTTGTGTCGGATCATGTCATACATCTAGAAAAAATGCAAGTTATGATTTCTCAATTTCTTTCTCTTCCATCGAGCACAGTGGCTTAGGAAGGTAATAATATATTGCAACAACTTTCCTTGCCCATACACATTTTAAGGTACGGTGATCCGATTGATCCATTTGGTGATTTGAAGGAGGTACAGAAGGTGTTGTGCTTACTCAAGCGAGGAGGTAGCAGACTATTATGTTAACAACTGGATAGTGATTCAAGCGTTATCCGGGCTAAGTGTCACCGTTAATATGAAAGTGGGGACTAGAATGTGAATCCCAAACCGTTCAAGGACAAGCTTGTGTTCTCTTTGAACCTGCCTCTTACGTTCCCTTTCCCATCTCACCCCAGCCAAGTGGAGCTTTGAAGTTTACTGTAAAATCAATACTTACCTCCAAGCAGCCCAAACTGCATATTGATCACCGCAAAAAATTAGCTTTAATGGTGCTGCTTGCATGAAGCTTTCACTTTGAGATTGGTAAAGACTAGACTTACTTTTTGTAGAAAAGTGCTAAAAATCAGTAAATTAATAAGTTGGCGGAGCGATCCATCACCAGAAATAACCTAAAATCCACCAGAAACATGGCTTGCAAAATTTCAGCTCAGGTAATTGATTCACAAAGAGTCTATATGAAAAACACATGCTTTCAAGCATATCTACAAACTTTGAGGTGTAAATATGTTCGGATAAATAGAGGCTGTCTGCAGTAAACATATACCCATTTCATCGTTTTTGTTGTTAGTACGTTCACATTGTCAATAACATCTAAAGGCTACTGCAAAAGGAAGAAGCAGAAGCAGCACTATTAAGCGACGCAAACGCGGTGCGCGTATCCTCACCGTCGTAAACCTTGCGCTCTGCGCCCAATAAAGCCGCGTTCGTGCCTAAAGATTTTGTCCCTTCGTCATGCAGTAGCCTATAGCAACAATAGCCTCGCACTTTGATGGGGATTGAATCTTACGATTCAATGTACGCTCAACAACTGCAGCGGCACAGTCTTCCTCGCAATCGTATGTGAGTTTAATGTTGAATAATCGCGTGGCTCCTGATGAGCGTCACCCATGTCTCGCTCAAAAAATAAATTTCAGCAAGAAAATTGCTTCAGAAGGTAAAAGCGACCATGCCTGCTCCAGCCATGAATGTGGATGGTCCGAGAATACCTCAAAAATTCAGATTCAGATTGGACAGAAGGGTGGCAAATCTTATGATCATGATGAAGGGCGGATCAATCTGTATACGTTGAAGCCCAAATTAAGGCTTGCCATCTTTAAACCACCCAGATTGATGGTCGAACACGTGACTCTGCCTCTACCTAAACGTTTTCTTGCTCTGGAATTCTTCTTCTGCAGCGACACTCGGGCGGCTGGTTAGTTACTGGCTTTACTATTGAGTTGTAAAAAAGTTCTGCCAATTTTTTTCATAATTAGCAAAAGTGAATGCGAATGCAAGCGAATTTCTTGAGATGTGTTCTTAGTGTGCGATGATCCCGCTACCCTATACGCTGTTTAGCTCGAAAAAATGACGATCAACTAGGAAGAAAGCCCAAAAAGGAGAAAAATTTGTTGCAGTTAAGTCTGCGAAAATTCACATTTTCAGATTATGGACGCATAAAGTTTGCAGAAGATTTGTATAAAAATCCGTTCTACACCTTGTATATTGGCTAGATGAAGTGATATCCAGAAGCATGAAATAACTGTTGAATTCAACGTCGCCACCCGTTTCGAAACGCAGCCAGCGCGATTTTTGAAAAGAGCATCCATGCATACCTAATCAGTAATCTAAGGCAAAATATCGTCAATTGACAGCCACTCAATATGAATAAAAAAATTTGGCTCAACGCCCATTGGCAGAACTTTCTTTACAACCTAGTATTGTCAACATCAAAATCTCATTATCCCCAATCTGGATGGACGGTCCCCTCAAGCTCTTCTTGGTATCTAGCTTAACTTAACTTGCACACAACGTAAAAAAATTTGATAATTTTTAACGACAATTGTCCCACAGCAATGACTTAACGCTAAGTTGCTCTTTGTTGTAAGGTACTTGAAAATGCTTCAAAATAGGACTCCAGGGTTACTCAGTTATCTATGTCCATGACACTTTCTCTTCAGAAGGAAAAGTGTTTTACTAGGGCATTCACAGATAAATTTTAGTGTAAATTTGTTTTGTTTGTTGAATGTTGGACTTTTGCAGCGATCCAACGTAGATTGTATTAGGTTGACAGAAAGAAGCCTTTTTTGCGTTTTCGAGACTAAAACCGATTTTGCTTCGGAGAATTACTGCTGTTGCAATTGTGTGAATCTAAATCAAATCAAAAATTGTTTTAATGTGATAGGGGACAGATAGTCAAAAGAATATAAGAAACATTTTTTTGATAGAGCACGACAAGGCCCACGAAATGGAGTTGAAGCATTAGCAAGGAAATCAATCCACGGGAAATTCAAAGCCAAGATCAAAAATCTAAATCTTAATAAACTGTTTTTCGTCCAAAAGGGTCCTGCAGTTCTTGTGTAATGCTCCACATCAAACATTACTCGCACAGTTCCTCAATTTTTCCGTGGACAGAATACGAGAAACAAAAAGGAAGGAATGCAAATATATAGCCTTTTTCGGTTTTTTGCACCAAATTTCTTTTCTGAAGAAATAGCGTTTGTAGACTGTTAGAAATTCACGGCCATACTTGCAAAGGTTTGTAGCAAAGAAATTTTCATGTGAGAACAGCCCAGCATCGCTCTAGCAAGAGCTAGCTAACTATTATTTCTCATTGTCGGTATGGAAATCACAAGAGTTATTTATATGATATTCTGATGCAAAATATTAGGTCATTCCGAAAGTAATTTCGCTTTTTTCAAACGGGCGCCACATGTGATGGAACAAAGATTTGTAAGAGGTCTTGATAGCATTCGATGCAGAATTCCATCCTCTTTCTAAGGGTCACAGTATTTCTACAGCACAATCAATGAGCTTTTGAAGAATTACGAAAATCTGCGATCCATGCTTTTGAGATGCTCAAGTTTCACAATTTTTCTAAATTTTTACATCAACCCTCCGAATGAGTCCAAGTAACGATTTGATAGAGCAAACCCCATAGGATATGGCGTAGCTTTTTTCTCATTTTTATATCTCGCCATAATTTCTTAAAAAATTTATTATTAAGACCATCGAACTTTGACAGGCCTACATCAGCCACATTCGTATCAAACCATAAATCTTCGGAATTCAAGATTCCAAGATGGTATTATGATTTAACACTATTTACGTAGGAAAAGGAGTCTTGAGATATTCTGAAAATTTGGAGGATCCGATTAAAATTATTTACACCTAGTTGGTTTCTGTTTTTTTACTCTTGAATATACCATTTTTCAAAAAATAATTTTTGCTAAAAGATGGTGAGCGAATTATTGATTAATGACGAAGGGATAGATCAAATTAGCGAAATATCAGATTAGCAGGTCACCTCACGCCAGGTGTTGTTGATCAAACTACAAGACTCAAATCCAAATTTTATATTAGCCAATGCAAACAAGTTTACATTTTTCCTTTCAAATTCTCTAGAAAGGAAAAATACTTCTTGGGAGTAAGTCCGATGCCAAAATGTTGATAAGTTCCACATTCGTTCTAAGGATCGCTGAAAGTGCGCTAGGCGATAATTACCGATTATCGCGGCCTCGTGGGTGCGAACCCGCGACTGCGACGCAGTCATTACCCGCTGTTGTGGTGAGATAAGCAAATCGGCAGGTATACGCAGCAGGCCTACCTGTGACTGCCTTACCCAGGGTAGTCGGTAGCTTTGCGCAGAGGCGATAACGTGACCAATGAGGCTCTGCCGAGGTGCGTTTATTGCTGGTTGAAAACTTATACCAATTGCCCGCGATGGCGCCTGAACAAGGCTGTCATACGCAATTTTTGAACGTCCCCAGGGGGCAGCAAGATTCAAAGCTTACAGATGGAGCTATTTGATGTACGCGTTCATTTATTAGAGCGGTGTCATCATGCGTGGTCTGCTCTTGACAGCTCGCCTATTCCCTCCGACTTGCTTACTTTTTTTAATGAAGGAATTTTTCTTAGGATCAGTGAAAAAAATATTACAATATCGGAGACTTTTCAGCTGTTCTAGCCTTATATAGTTCATCACCGAAATGATTTTTTTAAAATCTCAAATGTGGTTCTGGACTATTGAACCATTCTTGCAGAATCAGGAGCAAGTCGTTGAGCAAACCTGACGTATTCCTCATCTATAATCCTTCCTCTATAATTGTTGCAATTTTGGACCTATCAAAGAATATATAATTTCATTCGATCCCTCTGTACAAAAAAATTCGCATAATCATACAACAATTATCATGGAAAACAATGAGGTTTTATCGCATAGAGATCATAGTCAAAAAGCCACAAAAGTGATACACCCAAACGTAGATTTTTATACAACAGAGTCCTGAGGTGTTCTGTATTTGACTTCGGGCTCATTTCTGCTGAAGGTCACTCTCTCCGGACTTTTTACTCGTTTTCGGTCTTTTCGTAAAGAGCTTCGCATTCCATGAGGTATGCTGGGCAACTCATCGGGATATTTGTTGTAGTAGATCCTGAAAATAGTGGTTTAGAGGCACAAGAATCTTCAGGACAACGGGAGGGGAGAAAGAAATGGGAGTGGAAGGGGCATTGTCAAGGGCTCCTATAGAACAAGAATTTCTGAATGAATAAAAAAAAGCAAACTTTTCTATGGCCTCTGCAGCTGTATGTGGCCTGGCTCTTTCCTTTTCCCTTTCTCTTTCCAGTTTTCTCGCTTTCCACGGAAATTCTTCGTCATAGGGCTCGGGAGCAAAGAAATCGAGGCTGAAAGAAAATCTCAATGTCGAAGACCCGTTTCAAATATTTTTCTGCATTTACGTGCTCTCGTCGCCTGGTCTACGAATTGAAGTAACCCTAGGTTGGCTACGGCTTCTCCTATCTCTCTGGCGCAACTTCCGCCGAAGTTGCGCATCCGGTACAGAAGGCCACTCCTCTCGCCACTCAGGCAAATTGGGCGGAGGTGGCTTGAAATGTGGCCCACGATGGTGGCGGTCCTCTACGGCTACTGGACGTAGTCCTATAGGTTGTCTTGGCTAAAAACATCTATTGATTTCATCTAAATTCCTCTCAAAAACACGTGTTTATCGAAATCAGAAATTAGTGGAAAACGATATCAACTATTTTCTACCTAAAACCTTCTTAAAGATCTATGATTACAAACATCTACCACACAGAAAATTCCTATTGAGAAAAGTGACACGACTCAGTAGCTGGGTAACTTTCTCAATAAAATTATTGTCTATATGGATTTTCTCTTGAAAACATCATTTTCTTCCTTTCCACTAACATACTCGATAATTTCAGAAAAAAAGTATCCTAGCATGGATGGTACTTGCTTTTTTCAAAATTTTCTGATTTTGTATTCATTAGAATACGAGACAATATTTGCATATTCTATTAACAAACCACTCTTCCTGGGCTACTTCGTGATCGTGCTGGTTTGTCCGATGTCAGTTGTCCTGACAGTCTTGAATAGAAGAAAATGACGATGATTAGACATATGCCCTGGAATGGATAAAATTGCTCCATGTACATGGGTCTTTTCTCAACGATTTGATTTTGATTCAGTCACAAGATTTCACAATCGTGTTTTAAAACCATAATCAAAGCGTGAAACCAGCTTATTTGTTCTTAATAGAAATGCACATGTTTTAGATTTTGAGAAGCCCTATCACAGAAAGACCATGTCCTGCCAATTCTGTACCGACACAATGTAAAGAAGCTTCTAAAGATCAGTATTTAAGATACATAGACCTACTAATCCATTCAGTCACTCAATCAGTGAAAATTCGAATTATTTTGGATGCATTGAATATTTAATCATTGATTACGAGAAAATTATAGATTGATTGGGAGTACTCAATAATTGTGGGCTTACTCCACAATTGAGAAGGATGTCTCAACAAAATGCAGATGTTTTGATCCACTTTCCTTCATTATGAGTCTTTAATTCTTTTCCTTAAGCTTACGAATGAAAAAAACAAAACAAATCTTAACACATACATTGACAGCCAATGACATCACAAATTCTGCGACAGACATTGTCAACTGCTCGTTGAAGACATCCTGAATGGCCTACAAGATTTGTTAGAAGGGAAAATAACCAGCTGAGAACGCACCCCGCTCCACCACATCACAGCATATGCTGTCGACATTATAATGATGGGACCAGCCGAGAATATCCACGGCCAAATAAAGTTTTTGTTGTACTGAAAAAGTGGGTTAATTGACGAGATAAATCAAAAATTCGTACTTTTACTATAAACAAATAAAAGCGAAAGGAGTAAATGAAACTCGATATAAATAAATAGAAATGAAATTCAAAGCGTTGTGAATATAAAATACAGGGTGTCCCAAAAATGGTGCCTGTTTGATTGTTAATAACTCTCTTGTAATGGAGTCTCTCGAGAAGCTTTAGGTACTGTTTTGTGGAGCTAGCTTCAACTTAGAGTTGCAGTATAGAACGAATCACCCATCTGTCTTCGTTACTGTAGGATTACGGTAGAAACTTCAAAGAGGTTTTGAGCCATGAAAGGCCATATTTTGCATCAGAAAGGAAACAAAACAGCCTGAAAACTTTTACTCTGAGCCAATTAGAGTTGCTGGTTCTAAGTGTGGAGTTTGCAACTTATCATGGTGCTTCATTAGAAAGTTGTGCGAGTTAAGCAGTAGCGGCCGTTTTATCAATGTTTCTAAAAAGTGCGAATACAGCGTTCATAAATCTTTTTAATCTTGATAGTTGAGTATTGATCATAGCGTCCGCGAAAACCTTATTACACGAGTTCTCACATCTTTTTTTTTGAAAATTTTTGAAATGGCAGCTTTTTCCACAAGGACACCATATAGTTGAAGTTTCTACCGTAGTCTTACAGTAATGAAGATCGATCGGTTATGTTTCTGTACTGTAAATCTAAGTGAAGCTAGCTCTACAAAACGGCGCTCAAATTCTTGAAAGATTCTATTACAAGAGAATAATCAACAATCAAACAGTAGGCACATTTTTTGGAACAAACTGTATGAAGTATAAGGCAGTAACTTACTTTTACTGCACCATATAGCAAGGAAAATGACATGAAAAAATGTACAAATGCCAGAAATAAGGTCACCAAAACGATGACGAACATGGCTGAAAGTTACATCTCATGTGAAGACAAGAACAAGAGTGCGCAATAATGATAAAAGGGAAAAAATTTACCATTTATCCGCCTTCGTTCAGGAGTTTCGGTATAGATTGCATAGAGGCCGGGAAATCGGGCTTGGTACGCGTCGATTCTAAAAAACTCCATTGATTACAGGCCAAATTCTTAAACGCAAAAAATTGAGGGTAATTCCGGAAATTTCCCTCAATGAATCAAAACGAATCAAAAGGTTCTGTTCTCCAATGCAGCAACTTTAAAATTTTCAGGAAAGAAGTACCTTGTGAAAAAAAAACATTCATCCGAAAACATCTTACAAGGGTGTCCCAAAAAATTGCCTACTGATAGGTTGTTGATAAATCTCTTGTAATGAAGTCTCTCGAGAAGCTTTAGGTACCTTGTAAAGCTAGCTTCCATTCAAATTTACAGTATAGAGCGAATCACCGATCTCTCTTCATTACAGTAGGATTACGGTAGAAACTTCAATGAGGGTTTTGAACCATGAAAGGCCATAATTTGCCTTAGAAAGGGAACGAAACAGCCTGAAAACTTTTACTCCGGGCCATTTAGAGTTGCTGGTTCTAAGTGTGGAGTTCGCAAGTTATCGTGATGCTTCATTAGAAAGTTATGCGAGGTACGCAATAGCGGCCGTTTTTTCAAGGTTCCTGAAAAGTGCGGTTACACCTTTTAGAATGCTTTGCACTTTATTACACAAGCTTTCCTTTTTTGAGAATTTTTGAAACGGCAGCTTTTTTCACAACGACACCGTTTACTTGAAGTTTCTACCGTAAAAGTACAGTAGTGAAAGGTGATCAATGATTTGCTTTACTTTAAATCTAAGTTGAAGCCAGCTCTACAAAACGGCACCTAAAGCTTCTCGAAAGACTTCATTACAAGAGGTTATCTTATATATAAAGCTGAATGTCTGTTTGTCTGTATGTCTGTCTGTCTGTCTGTCTGTCTGTATGTATGTCTGTGTGTACGTATGTTCCGAATAGAAAATTCCATTTCTGAACCGATCCGGACCAAACTTGGCACACATACACTACGGGCCGCGGCGGGTGTCATAGGCTACTTTTCGTCATCGATCGATATCGATTTTATCGATTTTTATCGATTTTTTTGCTGAGTTCACCTACGGGGCTGGGAGTTGGCACAGGGGGGTAATCGAGCATGGGGATTCCGAATACAATATTGGTTTTCAGGATTATCGATTACTTTTATCGATTTTATCGATTTTTTTGCAAAGTTTGAGCTACGGGGCTGGGAGTTCGCACAGGGGGGTAATCGAGCATGCTGATCATCCCCAAGGGGGGTGATCAGCATGCTCGAACACCCCTGTGCCAAATTCCAGCCCCCTAGCTCAAATTTT
>CATQJL010000316.1:40896104-41005739 GCA_958299035.1 Cylicocyclus nassatus
AAGCTTGATATCGTTTCTAGGGCGGGAAGCAAAGGGGACATCGTTTTTTTCGGGTCCGCGGCGGAGAAGTGCCGCAAGAATGCCGCGGCATGCCACCGGCATGCTGTCCATCAACAAACAAAAGCCTCGTTCTCAGCCAAAACGCAATAGTATGATACCAAATTTGGTGTGTACATGCGCGTTGGTGGACCGGAACTATAGCCCCCAATTACTTAGAAAAACGTAAACAAATTAATAAACCGATAGAAGGACCCAATGAATCGCTGCAAAAAGTAGCCTATCATCTGCGCAAGGGTCGAAAACATATGTGTGCAAAGTTTCAGCTGAATCGGTTGGGCGGCGCGCGTTCCTATAACAAAGTCTACTTGGCATGACCTATTAACGAAGCACTGCGGTTAAATCAAAGTTTATATCTATATATTAAGTTGGTCCGAAAGTTCTGTCCCACCATTTTCAAAAAATCGTAACTTCTTCCTATTGCAATGTTTTTGCAAGAGTAAAACCATATTGAAAACAGCAACTCATGCACTTTCTATAACTACCTTGGCTGCTCTCTACTAAGCTCTGAAAGCAGAGATAAAATTGGGAAAACGAAATCACTTCGAGTTCGGAATTTTTAAGCAAGCCCCTTAAAAAATCTAAATCTGTGCCATAAAATCCAAAACAGCCAGTATCCTAGACTATTTTACCCCCTTTTTCTGGCTGAACAAAGTTCGCGCTGATCTAGCTGTTTTCCGAAAAGTTATGATTTTTTGAAAAAAATGTCAAAAATCAATTTTCTTAAGAAACTGATTTTTTGGCATTTTTCCTGGAAAATCATAACTTCTTTCAAAAAAGCTCGATCAGCGCGAATCTTGCTCAGCTGGAAAGAGGGGATCAAAAAACCTAGGATTCTGCCTGTTTTGGATTTTTCAACAGGCTTGCTTAAAAATTCCGAAATTGAAGTGATTTCCTTTTTCCAATTTTTTCTCTGCATTCATAGCTTAGTGGATAGCAGCCAAGACGCTTCTAGAAAGTATCGTTTATTCGTTGACCGTAACGACTGCTGACCGCGCGGCGACCTCTGCGCGTGCATGATGTTTTCGTAGAAAAGATGAATAGAAAGAAAACAGAGGATTCTTCTCATCTTTATAATGTAGAAAAGAAACAAAGAATTCTTCTCATCTTAAGCCACGGTCCAACTGTCACTTTTTCGCAAGTTTAGAAGGCACGCGTCGCAGTCGCCACGCGGTCGGCAGTCCGTACGGTCAACGAATGAACGATACATGAATTGCTGTTTTTTCAATATGGTTTTACTCCTGCAAAAACATTATGTTAGGAAGAAGTTACGATTTTTTGAAAATGGTGGGACAGAACTTTCGGACCAACCTAATATACAGGGTGCGGCAAAAGTCTGGGAGCCTAGTACTTTTTCGTACAAAACGAGAAGGGAAGTACCTAGAAACGAAAAATTTGGCGCACACATAATTCGAACCACTGCAGATACAGTCCAGTTCTTGAATTGCAAAACTGCCTCATTTGGCTTCCACGCATCCCTACAAAATCTTGGCAAGTCTACCTGTCATGTCACGCAAGTAGTCGTATTGGAATTCGCCCCACGCCTTCACAATAACTGCTTCTTTTACCTTGGCAAATGTGCAGCACAATAAAGCTAGCTTTTATCTACAACATGCTTCCAAAAGTATTTTTTGCATTGCTTAGGAATAAAAATATTGGATTTTTTATTAGAAGCATGTGTACGTCGCATACCGGAATTTTGGCTACAATCGCGCGAATAAAAACTTAAAATTATCGTTTAAAAAATATAAAAAGCGTTCCCATGGCCGAATTTCAATAGATTCTAGTTTAGAAGACGTATGCAAAAACTACAGCTTTGGTACCAGTGCCTGATGAGCATTCTATAGCTTTTAAATTTGTTCTGAACACGGATTTCCACTGGCACGCAGGTAACATTCGCAAACTTTTATTTTCCGTTCATGCAAGAACAGCTCCTGGCAAAAGCAAAACTAGAATACAATAGCGCAAAGCCTCTTCTATGTTGTGTGCATCGAAGTTTTGTAAAATATTAACAGCATCTCTAGCTACAGCAAAAATTGCAAATACTAAAAATTCAGGTTTTTTCGCTTTACAAAAGTACTAGTTTTGGTAATTTCCATTCCTACAAAAACATATGGAAGCCATTTCCAGCCAAATAAAGTGTATTTTGTAGAGGATGAACGCAGCATCATGTGGCATAAAATTTAAATCAAAATCATCAGTACCTTTGTAATTGCAGTACTGCAAAGTTAGGCTCCCAAACTTTTGCTGCACCCTGTATAAAACTCAAAAATTTAACTTAATTTTAATTTTAAAACTTTAAAACGCAAACTCAAAACTCAAAAACTTAAGCCCTCCAAACTGGCAATTTTTGAGTTTTATATATATATATATATATACAGGGTGTCCCAAAATAATGTGCACACTGTTTGATTTTGAATAACTCTCTTATTACGAGGTCTTTCGAGAAGCGGTAAGCGCCATTTTGTAGAGCTGGCCTCAACTTAGATTTGCAGTATAGAGCGAATCAGCGACCGCTCTTCGTTACTGTAGGATTACGGTAGAAACTTGAAAGAGGGTTTTGTGCCATGAAAGGCCATATTTTGCCTCAGAAAGGAATCAAAACAGCCTAAGCCTTTTACACTAAGCCAATTAGAGTTGCTGATTCTAACTGTAAAGTTCCCAACTTATTATAATGCTTCCTGAGGAGTTATGCGAGGCAAGCAGTAGCGGCCATTTTCTCAATGTTCCTAAAAAGTGCGGATACACCGTTTAGAAAGCTTCACAATCTTGAAAATAGTTCAGTGTTGAACTCAGCGCCCCTGAAAACCCTATCACACAAGTTTTCACATCTTTCTGAAAATTTCTGAAACGGCAGCTTTTCCCACAATCACACCATATGTTCCAAGTTTCTACCGTAATCCTACAGTAATGAAGAGCGATCGGTGGTTCGCTCTATACTGTAAATCTAAGTTCAAGCCAGCTCTACAAAATCGCGCTTATTGCTCCTCGAAAGACCTCATAATAAGAGAGTTATTCAAAATCAAACACTGTGCACATTATTTTGGGACACCCTGTATATATATATATATATATATATATATATATATATATATATATATATATATATATATATATATATACTACTATGCAGAGCTTGTCAAGAACTACACACTGGTTATGGTTGCTTCCCCAAAGAACGCAAGCTTGAGTTTTATTTTAGTTTTTTTAAAAAACAACTTCTAATTTCCTTTATCAAGCCAAATTTCTTCACACGGAAACCTGTTCAAGACATCCCAACAAAGCCGTCTGGATAAAATAGATGCTCTTTGCCATCCTCTATGCATCGGACGTGTGCTGATGAGTTTCTTGGCTGAAAATGGCCCTTGGCATGCTTGCACATGACCCCACCTGCACCTCACCACTGACTTGTACTGCTTTGCAGGCTTGTAACTCGGCCTGCAGTCAATATTTGAGCCTGCAATTAGGCTCATTCGAAAGCACGAGACTTGCTCTACATGAAGGTATGCAAGTGAGTTGAGTCTGAGAACTTTCAGAGATTTGGCGGATGGGGTGGTAGAGGGCAGCCTTAGAGGTGATTGGAGTGAAAGCTCTTATGAACACCAGAGCAGCCTTAGAGCTTCGAAATGGATCTACTACAAGAAATTGACAGTTTTGAACTTCCAGGATAAAATTGGTAGCGAAAGGAGCTCTCTTCAACTTTAGCTGAAAAGTGCTTAGACTACAACTGAAGCTGCCCTCTACCACCCCATCCGCCAAATCTCTGAAAGTTCTCAGACTCAACTCATTTGCATACCATCATGTAGAGCAAGTCTCGTGCTTTCGAATGAGCCTAATTGCAGGCTCAAATATTGACTGCAGGCCGAGTTACAAGCCTGCAAAGCAGTACAAGTCAGTGGTGAGGTGCAGGTGGGGTCATGTGCAAGCATGCCAAGGGCCATTTTCAGCCAAGAAACTCATCAGCACACGTCCGATGCATAGAGGATGGCAAAGAGCATCTATTTTATCCAGACGGCTTTGTTGGGATGTCTTGAACAGGTTTCCGTGTGAAGAAATTTGGCTTGATAAAGGAAATTAGAAGTTGTTTTTTGAAAAAAAGTAAAATAAAACTCAAGCTTGCGTTTTCTGGGGAAGCAACCATAACCAGTGTGTAGTTCTTGACGAGCTCTGTATAGTAGTGTGTTTACCCGTCCGGATAACTTGTGTTTCCGCTTTAAAATAGGACTCAAAAGAAAATTTTTGCGTTCGAAGAATTATTGTCCGCGACATTGTGACGCGGCCATTTTCGGACTTTTTTTAGAAAAAGATTCTTAAAATTTTTAGAACACATGTTTCTCGAAAAACTCAAAGTGTAGATTGTCGATCTTGAAGAGCTCTATCACGTCATGCAATCACTACATTTTTTCATCCTTGTTTTCACTCTGAAAAAGAGCGATGAAAAAGGGAGAGGGGTTTGTCCGCAACTTTTTGGCGGTCACTGTATATATATATATATATATATATATATATATATATATATATATATATATATATAGATATAGATATATAGATATAAAACTTGATTTAACCGCAGTGCTTCGTTAATAGGTTATGCCAAGTAGACCGTGTTTTTACAACCTTCATAAAATTGTGATTACACCATTTGAAAAGCTTTAAAAACTCATAAAAAGTTGAACAATGAAATTAGTGCCCATGAATCCCTGGTACACAATTTATTAGATTAGTCGAAAAAATTTGAAATGCTGGAAGCTAAAAGTTTCTACTGTAATCCTCGTAATGAAAAATATTGGTGACTCGCTTCCATGCTGTAATTCATTTTAAGCCAGCTCTACAATATGGTCTTTGAAGAAAAGTGAGCTTTTCATACAAGAGAGTTATCACAGATCAAGTCCATCAGTCCAAGTCTAGTTACATCATATTGGGACCCTGTACAATACTTTAACATCGTTCAGTGCATCTTAGATTGGTTTATGCTTTCCAATAGATGACATCGAGATACTTTACATACTTCATAAAATATTTCTAAATCTTGTCGCTCTAAATGAGGAAAGTGGGATGGATCAAATACGTAGAGAAGAATATGAGAGTTAATTTCCAAGCTTCGCACCTTATCCAACGATGCAATGTCACCAAGAGTTTCGCCATCAAAGACCACTTGCGGAGACTGGGATTTTGTAAAATCTATGGCAAAATATGGTAATCAGATTTGGGAGTGGTCAGAACCAAATAAACGAACTTCCAGAAAGATTCCGCAGCTCATATGTAGGGATCGGCATTGAAACAGTGATAAGCAAAAAAACAGGTTGCAGACAAATAATCTCGCTTTATCTCGCATCACATCTTATAGCTAAAGAGTGTTTTGCGTCATCGCATCGAACTCTTTGCGCCGAACGATCCTCGCTAACATGGCTATTCGGTATCAGAGCGGACGCGAAAGGTATAAAAGATGCCAGCTCCCAGGAAGAAGCAGACCATGACTGTGAAGCATTGGGAAACTGAAGCACTCTCCCTCAGGAGACTCGCCTTCTTCGGAGTGGCCATTTCCACCGCTGCCGCTCTCATCTGCATCATCTCGGTGCCAATGCTCTACAATTACATGCAGCACGTCCAATCGGTCATGCAGAACGAAATCGACTTCTGCAAATCCCGTTCGGGAAACATCTGGAGAGAAGTGACTCGCACTCAGGCAAGTTTGGCACCAGCCCTCTTTCACAAAGCCTCAAAAAGCTCTGCTTTTCAGGTTCTCAATAAAGAACTAACCAGAAACCGTCGTCAAACTCGTGGTGGATGCTGCGGTTGTGGTGTATCTCCCTCTGGACCACCTGGTCCTCCTGGACCAGATGGAATGCCTGGAGGTGATGGGCAGCCAGGAATGCCAGGAAGAGATGGACCTGATGGACCACCTGCGACTCCAGCTCCACCGGCCAATCCTTGCTATAACTGCCCCGCCGGCCCACCAGGACCTCCAGGAAATCCAGGAGGACCAGGAATGCCAGGAAGCCCAGGACCAATGGGAATGCCGGGAAGTCCAGGAATGCCAGGAAGAGCAGGACAACCCGGAATGCCAGGACCACCTGGAAACAACGGAGCACCAGGTAACCCAGGAGCACCTGGATCGCCCGGAACTCTCAACACCGTACCCGGACCCCAAGGACCACCTGGACCACCCGGACCACAAGGACCTCCCGGACCTGATGGAAACCCTGGAGGCCCAGGAGACAATGGCAACGATGGACCACCAGGACCTCCTGGAGACAATGGAAATCCAGGAGCACCTGGACAACCTGGTGACAACGGTGCCAATGGAGATGATGGAGATGATGGAGCCCCAGGAGGTTGCGAACACTGCCCTCCACCACGCACTGCTCCAGGATATTAAGCACCGCTCTTGGGCTGTTTTTCTGACATAAATAATTGTGTTCAGTCCTAATACACAAATAAAACTTGCCTTCATAAGTTTGTGCACAATTTTGGGAAGTTTAAGGCCTCGCATCGGAGTGATGAGATAAGCAGCTAAATTGGCTGAAGCTGTTAACAGATACAGATGTTTTCAAATACTAAAAAAATTTGAACTCAGGCTTTTTATGGCTTGATCATTGATTTAACATCTGGTCAACATTCTTGTACCTCGTCATAACTTTCGCTTAAATTTTCTTAAAATTTTTTCTTTATCTCCACATTTTCAGATTTGGTAGACAATAACGCTTTGAAAAATAGTTTTTCGCCCTTACGTCAATTTGTCCTTCTCTGTTCTCAACTTGTCCTCTTCTGTCCACCTGAATTCACGTCAACGTTAAACGAGACATCGCAACGAATTCAAGATTTTATAGGTACGCTTTCATAATCATCAAAAGAACTTAGATATTGGTGTTCATTACGAAAATGACTGTCTCACTTGAGGGCAAAGTCGTCAAAAGTGGCACACTGACTTACAGCATGTTTTTTACATTGTGATCAAGACAATGCTCAAGCCTTTGCCTTGTCTTCCAGAAATCTTGAATCATATTTTTTATTATCAAATGGATCACACATCATAACCGCCAACTAACTTTTCTTATCGCGAGCTAAAAATGTGATTCACAAATTTTCTGAATTACTTTTAAGCAGGACAGAAACACTTGTTTGTTATTGAGCGATGTTTTACTGAAATCGATTGATTGGAATGCTGTATTGTGTTGGCTTTTTCAAGCCATGCTGACTCTTCTACGTATGGTGAAAGAAGTAAGAAAAACTGCTTTACTAGGTCCTGATACGAAAACACAAGTTTGCAATGTAAGTTGCAGAAAGCTATGTCTAATATCCTGGAGCAGTGCGAGGTGGGGGGCAGTGATCGCAACCTCCTGGTCCTCCATTTTCTCCATCATCTCCGTGGGATCCGTTATCACCAGGTTGTCCAGGTGCTCCTGGGTTTCCGTTGTCTCCAGGAGGTCCTGGTGGTCCATCGTTACCATTGTTTCCTGGGCCTCCAGGGTTTCCGTCGGGTCCGGGAGGTCCTTGTGGCCCAGGTGGTCCGGGTGGTCCTTGGGGTCCGGGTACGGTGTTGAGAGTTCCAGGCGATCCAGGTGCTCCTGGATTTCCTGGTGCTCCGTTGTTTCCGGGTGGTCCTGGTGGTCCAGGCTGTCCAGCTCCTCCTGGGTTTCCGGGGTTTCCTGGTTGTCCGTCTGATCCTGGGTTTCCTGGCTGTCCTTGGCCTCCTGGGTTTCCTGGGGGTCCTGGTGGGCCAGGGGGACAGTTGTAACAAGGGTTGACGGGTGGAGCTGGTGTGGCTGGTGGTCCATCAGGGCCATCATTTCCTGGCCGTCCTGGTTCTCCATCACCTCCGGCCTCTCCATCTGGACCAGGTGGTCCAGGTGGTCCAGCTGGAGATACACCGCATCCGCAGCATCCACCACCGGCCTGACGACGGTTTCTGGTTAGTTCTTTATTGAGAACCTGAAAAGCAGAGCTTTTTGAGGCTTTGTGAAAGAGGGCTGGTGCCAAACTTGCCTGAGTGCGAGTCACTTCTCTCCAGATGTTTCCCGAACGGGATTTGCAGAAGTCGATTTCGTTCTGCATGACCGATTGGACGTGCTGCATGTAATTGTAGAGCATTGGCACCGAGATGATGCAGATGAGAGCGGCAGCGGTGGAAATGGCCACTCCGAAGAAGGCGAGTCTCCTGAGGGAGAGTGCTTCAGTTTCCCAATGCTTCACAGTCATGGTCTGCTTCTTCCTGGGAGCTGGCATCTTTTATACCTTTCGCGTCCGCTCTGATACCGAATAGCCATGTTAGCGAGGATCGTTCGGCGCAAAGAGTTCGATGCGATGACGCAAAACACTCTTTAGCTATAAGATGTGATGCGAGATAAAGCGAGATTATTTGTCTGCAACCTGTTTTTTTGCTTATCACTGTTTCAATGCCGATCCCTACATATGAGCTGCGGAATCTTTCTGGAAGTTCGTTTATTTGGTTCTGACCACTCCCAAATCTGATTACCATATTTTGCCATAGATTTTACAAAATCCCAGTCTCCGCAAGTGGTCTTTGATGGCGAAACTCTTGGTGACATTGCATCGTTGGATAAGGTGCGAAGCTTGGAAATTAACTCTCATATTCTTCTCTACGTATTTGATCCATCCCACTTTCCTCATTTAGAGCGACAAGATTTAGAAATATTTTATGAAGTATGTAAAGTATCTCGATGTCATCTATTGGAAAGCATAAACCAATCTAAGATGCACTGAACGATGTTAAAGTATTGTACAGGGTCCCAATATGATGTAACTAGACTTGGACTGATGGACTTGATCTGTGATAACTCTCTTGTATGAAAAGCTCACTTTTCTTCAAAGACCATATTGTAGAGCTGGCTTAAAATGAATTACAGCATGGAAGCGAGTCACCAATATTTTTCATTACGAGGATTACAGTAGAAACTTTTAGCTTCCAGCATTTCAAATTTTTTCGACTAATCTAATAAATTGTGTACCAGGGATTCATGGGCACTAATTTCATTGTTCAACTTTTTATGAGTTTTTAAAGCTTTTCAAATGGTGTAATCACAATTTTATGAAGGTTGTAAAAACACGGTCTACTTGGCATAACCTATTAACGAAGCACTGCGGTTAAATCAAGTTTTATATCTATATATCTATATCTATATATATATATATATATATATATATATATATATATATATATATATATATATACAGTGACCGCCAAAAAGTTGCGGACAAACCCCTCTCCCTTTTTCATCGCTCTTTTTCAGAGTGAAAACAAGGATGAAAAAATGTAGTGATTGCATGACGTGATAGAGCTCTTCAAGATCGACAATCTACACTTTGAGTTTTTCGAGAAACATGTGTTCTAAAAATTTTAAGAATCTTTTTCTAAAAAAAGTCCGAAAATGGCCGCGTCACAATGTCGCGGACAATAATTCTTCGAACGCAAAAATTTTCTTTTGAGTCCTATTTTAAAGCGGAAACACAAGTTATCCGGACGGGTAAACACACTACTATACAGAGCTCGTCAAGAACTACACACTGGTTATGGTTGCTTCCCCAGAAAACGCAAGCTTGAGTTTTATTTTACTTTTTTTCAAAAAACAACTTCTAATTTCCTTTATCAAGCCAAATTTCTTCACACGGAAACCTGTTCAAGACATCCCAACAAAGCCGTCTGGATAAAATAGATGCTCTTTGCCATCCTCTATGCATCGGACGTGTGCTGATGAGTTTCTTGGCTGAAAATGGCCCTTGGCATGCTTGCACATGACCCCACCTGCACCTCACCACTGACTTGTACTGCTTTGCAGGCTTGTAACTCGGCCTGCAGTCAATATTTGAGCCTGCAATTAGGCTCATTCGAAAGCACGAGACTTGCTCTACATGATGGTATGCAAATGAGTTGAGTCTGAGAACTTTCAGAGATTTGGCGGATGGGGTGGTAGAGGGCAGCTTCAGTTGTAGTCTAAGCACTTTTCAGCTAAAGTTGAAGAGAGCTCCTTTCGCTACCAATTTTATCCTGGAAGTTCAAAACTGTCAATTTTCTTGTAGTAGATCCATTTCGAAGCTCTAAGGCTGCTCTGGTGTTCATAAGAGCTTTCACTCCAATCACCTCTAAGGCTGCCCTCTACCACCCCATCCGCCAAATCTCTGAAAGTTCTCAGACTCAACTCACTTGCATACCTTCATGTAGAGCAAGTCTCGTGCTTTCGAATGAGCCTAATTGCAGGCTCAAATATTGACTGCAGGCCGAGTTACAAGCCTGCAAAGCAGTACAAGTCAGTGGTGAGGTGCAGGTGGGGTCATGTGCAAGCATGCCAAGGGCCATTTTCAGCCAAGAAACTCATCAGCACACGTCCGATGCATAGAGGATGGCAAAGAGCATCTATTTTATCCAGACGGCTTTGTTGGGATGTCTTGAACAGGTTTCCGTGTGAAGAAATTTGGCTTGATAAAGGAAATTAGAAGTTGTTTTTTAAAAAAACTAAAATAAAACTCAAGCTTGCGTTCTTTGGGGAAGCAACCATAACCAGTGTGTAGTTCTTGACAAGCTCTGCATAGTAGTATATATATATATATATATATATATATATATATATATATATATATATATATATATATATATATATATACAGGGTGTCCCAAAATAATGTGCACAGTGTTTGATTTTGAATAACTCTCTTATTATGAGGTCTTTCGAGGAGCAATAAGCGCGATTTTGTAGAGCTGGCTTGAACTTAGATTTACAGTATAGAGCGAACCACCGATCGCTCTTCATTACTGTAGGATTACGGTAGAAACTTGGAACATATGGTGTGATTGTGGGAAAAGCTGCCGTTTCAGAAATTTTCAGAAAGATGTGAAAACTTGTGTGATAGGGTTTTCAGGGGCGCTGAGTTCAACACTGAACTATTTTCAAGATTGTGAAGCTTTCTAAACGGTGTATCCGCACTTTTTAGGAACATTGAGAAAATGGCCGCTACTGCTTGCCTCGCATAACTCCTCAGGAAGCATTATAATAAGTTGGGAACTTTACAGTTAGAATCAGCAACTCTAATTGGCTTAGTGTAAAAGGCTTAGGCTGTTTTGATTCCTTTCTGAGGCAAAATATGGCCTTTCATGGCACAAAACCCTCTTTCAAGTTTCTACCGTAATCCTACAGTAACGAAGAGCGGTCGCTGATTCGCTCTATACTGCAAATCTAAGTTGAGGCCAGCTCTACAAAATGGCGCTTACCGCTTCTCGAAAGACCTCGTAATAAGAGAGTTATTCAAAATCAAACAGTGTGCACATTATTTTGGGACACCCTGTATATATATATATATATATAAAACTCAAAAATTGCCAGTTTGGAGGGCTTAAGTTTTTGAGTTTTGAGTTTGCGTTTTAAAGTTTTAAAATTAAAATTAAGTTAAATTTTTGAGTTTTATACAGGGTGCAGCAAAAGTTTGGGAGCCTAACTTTGCAGTACTGCAATTACAAAGGTACTGATGATTTTGATTTAAATTTTATGCCACATGATGCTGCGTTCATCCTCTACAAAATACACTTTATTTGGCTGGAAATGGCTTCCATATGTTTTTGTAGGAATGGAAATTACCAAAACTAGTACTTTTGTAAAGCGAAAAAACCTGAATTTTTAGTATTTGCAATTTTTGCTGTAGCTAGAGATGCTGTTAATATTTTACAAAACTTCGATGCACACAACATAGAAGAGGCTTTGCGCTATTGTATTCTAGTTTTGCTTTTGCCAGGAGCTGTTCTTGCATGAACGGAAAATAAAAGTTTGCGAATGTTACCTGCGTGCCAGTGGAAATCCGTGTTCAGAACAAATTTAAAAGCTATAGAATGCTCATCAGGCACTGGTACCAAAGCTGTAGTTTTTGCATACGTCTTCTAAACTAGAATCTATTGAAATTCGGCCATGGGAACGCTTTTTATATTTTTTAAACGATAATTTTAAGTTTTTATTCGCGCGATTGTAGCCAAAATTCCGGTATGCGACGTACACATGCTTCTAATAAAAAATCCAATATTTTTATTCCTAAGCAATGCAAAAAATACTTTTGGAAGCATGTTGTAGATAAAAGCTAGCTTTATTGTGCTGCACATTTGCCAAGGTAAAAGAAGCAGTTATTGTGAAGGCGTGGGGCGAATTCCAATACGACTACTTGCGTGACATGACAGGTAGACTTGCCAAGATTTTGTAGGGATGCGTGGAAGCCAAATGAGGCAGTTTTGCAATTCAAGAACTGGACTGTATCTGCAGTGGTTCGAATTATGTGTGCGCCAAATTTTTCGTTTCTAGGTACTTCCCTTCTCGTTTTGTACGAAAAAGTACTAGGCTCCCAGACTTTTGCCGCACCCTGTATATTAGGTTGGTCCGAAAGTTCTGTCCCACCATTTTCAAAAAATCGTAACTTCTTCCTAACATAATGTTTTTGCAGGAGTAAAACCATATTGAAAAACAGCAATTCATGTATCGTTCATTCGTTGACCGTACGGACTGCCGACCGCGTGGCGACTGCGACGCGTGCCTTCTAAACTTGCGAAAAAGTGACAGTTGGACCGTGGCTTAAGATGAGAAGAATTCTTTGTTTCTTTTCTACATTATAAAGATGAGAAGAATCCTCTGTTTTCTTTCTATTCATCTTTTCTACGAAAACATCATGCACGCGCAGAGGTCGCCGCGCGGTCAGCAGTCGTTACGGTCAACGAATAAACGATACTTTCTAGAAGCGTCTTGGCTGCTATCCACTAAGCTATGAATGCAGAGAAAAAATTGGAAAAAGGAAATCACTTCAATTTCGGAATTTTTAAGCAAGCCTGTTGAAAAATCCAAAACAGGCAGAATCCTAGGTTTTTTGATCCCCTCTTTCCAGCTGAGCAAGATTCGCGCTGATCGAGCTTTTTTGAAAGAAGTTATGATTTTCCAGGAAAAATGCCAAAAAATCAGTTTCTTAAGAAAATTGATTTTTGACATTTTTTTTCAAAAATCATAACTTTTCGGAAAACAGCTAGATCAGCGCGAACTTTGTTCAGCCAGAAAAAGGGGGTAAAATAGTCTAGGATACTGGCTGTTTTGGATTTTATGGCACAGATTTAGATTTTTTAAGGGGCTTGCTTAAAAATTCCGAACTCGAAGTGATTTCGTTTTCCCAATTTTATCTCTGCTTTCAGAGCTTAGTAGAGAGCAGCCAAGGTAGTTATAGAAAGTGCATGAGTTGCTGTTTTCAATATGGTTTTACTCTTGCAAAAACATTGCAATAGGAAGAAGTTACGATTTTTTGAAAATGGTGGGACAGAACTTTCGGACCAACTTAATATATAGATATAAACTTTGATTTAACCGCAGTGCTTCGTTAATAGGTCATGCCAAGTAGACTTTGTTATAGGAACGCGCGCCGCCCAACCGATTCAGCTGAAACTTTGCACACATATGTTTTCGACCCTTGCGCAGATGATAGGCTACTTTTTGCAGCGATTCATTGGGTCCTTCTATCGGTTTATTAATTTGTTTACGTTTTTCTAAGTAATTGGGGGCTATCATGTTTAATCAAGCATTTTCTCATAGTCATGTAAAAGAGGGCGGTAAAGCTCATTTTCACCTGAGGATCATGAGGATGCGGTTTCGAAACGGGTCCCAGGATATGTAATCATAACATATAAGAAGTGGGGTCCTGCAGTGCAGGTGACGAATGACCCGGGCTCAGGGCTCGGCACAGCTGGCACCGGGTCAAGCTTGATATCGTTTCTAGGGCGGGAAGCAAAGGGGACATCGTTTTTTTCGGGGTCCGCGGCGGAGAAGTGCCGCAAGAATGCCGCCGGCATGCCACCGGCATGCTGTCCATCAACAAACAAAAGCCTCGTTCTCAGCCAAAACGCAATAGTATGATACCAAATTTGGTGTGTACATGCGCGTTGGTGGACCGGAACTATAGCCCAAAAATTTATGAAAACTTATGTGAATGAAAGCTATGCCGAACTTTTTTCTGAATTAGCTGGCACCGTGCCAGCTGGGTGCCAGCTGAGCTGGCACCGACACTTTGCTCACATAAGTTTTCATACTTTTCTACATAAAATGTATCTATACTGTGAAAGTTTACATACAGAGAAGAAACATTTTCATAATGTTTTCTTTTCAGCGTTTTCTAGCAATTTTAAAATTACTCAGTCTGCTCCGCAATCGAAAAATCGGTTTTTTCTGCTTCTCAAGATTCAACCACATAAAAAGCTCAGAAATTTGTGAAAAGTGGTTCCATGAAATCAGCAGGCATGAAAACCCTACTACATACTTTTACAGAATCCAAAAATAATGACTTGTCTTCAAACTGGTCAAAGGGGACTTCGTACGAAATTTACAAGATCAAACGGGACTTCGTTTCGAAATTTCCCTGGTGCCAGCTCGCGCCGAGCCCTGCCCGGGCTGGACCGGGAAAGCCAACTAGTTCAGTATAAGGCTCTGATTAGTCTAGTGTAAGAGTTTTAAGGTTGTTTTTGCCGTCTGTGGTGGATTAAGGCCTCAATGGCTCAAAATCTGTTCAGAATTCCTACTGTCTTACACTATGAAGAGCGAACGGTTGTTCTCATCTTGTGACTATAAACAAAGCTACAATGTTGGTTGAATTAAGGGGAAGCTTCTCATATAAGTACCCTAATTTCACGATATAAGACGTATCTTTTTTTGGTTTTTCAAGCGTGCCGCTCAGCCGCCTCGTTGTGTTTCGGAAAAAGAGACTTATGTTGCACGATATTCTTAGGCAATATGTAGCACTGTATGTAGTTTTTAGGGCGCGAAGTCCTTCGGTGTGTCTGTGCTGTCTGATTTTAGAAAAAAATCCCCCGCGTCCTATAGCGTGAAATTAGGGTAAGTTATTACAGATCAAACGTTCTATTCATTAATTTGGGACACCTTGTTTGAGTAGGTTTATAAATCTCATTTGAAGGCTGAATAGCGAGGAGCGGAGGGGGGGGGGGAGCTTGGAAGTATGGCAAGACCTCAAGCAAAAATTTGAATGCATATGGTCAACCTGTGCTTTATAAACAGCTCCGAGTGAAGTCTAAACTAATGTTCCAAACTTTTTGCATGACAAGCTTCAGTGCAATCCGTGCTACATTGAAAACTTGTACTACTACTTCAGCGCTTGAATTTTGGCCATAAAATTATGGATGATGCCATTTCTTAGGGAAGTGTTTCGCAAATAAAGAATTCTCTCAAACAGCGCTTCGTGCCGCACTTGTTCATTTATTAGGTTCATGCACAATTCTTGCACGAAAAATGAAAAAAATTGTTCTAAAAATGCTTAAACAAGCTAATCAATTTGCAGAATATGCTTATTGTTATGTATATCAAAAGTAGTATTATATGGTACATTTTAAAGAAATCAATATGAAGCAAAATCGGTAAGTCAATTTGAAAGAATCGAAATTTTTAACTATCCGAAAGACATCGAATCACTACTATCTTCTCTTCGTTAAGAAGAATGTGTCATAAAAATAACACCAAAAATAAGTTTAGATTTCAGTAATGTTTTAGCAATTTTAGTGACCAAAAATCGAAAAATCATGTTCTAAGGTAATTCTTAGTCAACTTATAACTTGCCATGTGCCCTCAAGGAATTTTGAATCGAAGATCTTTAGATCTTCGATTCAAAATTCGTATCTTCAGAAGGCGCAGGATTTTCTCTCTTTAATAATCATACCAGAAGAATCTAATAAAGCTGGATGAAGTAATAGAACTTCAGAAATTTTGGTGCAAGACTTATGCATCTTAATACATCCCATTCTAGTGCCAAAGTAATTTCTTAAGCTGTAGCAATCAAAGTAAAAGTAAGGTTTTCTGTGTTTTCTTCAATTTCGAGAAGAAGGTAGTCCCTTCAGTAATATTAGACAACACATCCTCTAATAAAATCTTCAGTGTAGTTTGATTTTTGCCATTCTATGGTTATGTAAGAACTGATCTTGTATCTCCACACAAGAGTCATCGATGGTGCCGAAGTCTCGTCTGATTACGCAGAATTCAGTTTTGCAATGGGTTTTTAGCTCCGATGTTCGCGGCGCAATTCCATCTGTATTATAGGCACATCGAAAGAAAGCTAACGCAGATGCGCATGGCTTACTTTACATGATAGTAACTGTGAGAGAGATAAGAGAACTCATGCCGTGTTCCAAGAAAATTTTTGAAAGTGTCTCTAACTTACGAACCTTACTGCAGTCAACTCCGATGTTCTTCCAAAACGCAAGTGGTTTTCGTGCTTCGTATATGACGTTTTCTTCTTCGTTTTCTTCTCGTGTATTGTTATTTTATTGTTTGTGAGACATGGCAATTTCTTTGCTTTTCAAAAGCTTAAAAAATCATGAGTTCAAGGTGTGACAACTTTTTCAGTGTGAAATCTTTACAGAGTATTTACTCAAACCATTCTTAGACCCAATATAGAACTACATGTATGCTACCTCAACCGAACCGCTCTGAAGCATTTTAATACCGTTTGTAAAGTTTTCTTCGAATTTCAAGACAGGGATGAATGATGCAAGCCTTGATAATGGATTGTCCCGAAAGTTTAGTTTGTATTTTTGCCCGACGATCGACTTGAACATTATTCAATTTAGACTTTTATCCACTTTTTGGGGAAGGGGTGACTTTTTATATGGTCGGGGACTTCGCATTTATCTCATACATACCTTCTTCATACCTATCGCCCCACGTAGTGAGTCGGATTTCCACTACGGCTGGAAAGGGGAAGAAGGGGGGGGGGGGGAGGAGACTTTTCATACGAAGGATCCCCGATCACCTCGACCCTGGCACTGCCAGGATGCTAATATTACGACCAGTTATCGATTACGAAAAACGTAAAAGATAGGTATTAGTAAGGCACATGGATAAATTCGGGCGTATATCAAGAGGCGCGGTTTCTATTGCTAGCCAAAACAAATAGCATGTAGTTAGTGTTTTACATTGCTCTAAACGCCTTCGAATTTTTTAATGAGTTACTAGATCCGTTAATCTTATTAGCACAAACCAAATTCAAAACATAAGTGTTGAGGGTCAGACGATCCCTGTTGAGGGTCGTATGAAAATCACTTACCCCTTTTTTGATAGCTGCACTGATCTATGCAGTCTTTGCAATGTTATCGCCATGGCTCTTTGAACAGCCTAACAGCCGCATGCATTAACATCCCCGCTGGAGAGGGGATCGCAGCTTAGAAAGAAAGCTTCATATCTTGAAGCCCTAGATATCTGGATTCCACGTTGTATACCTATCCGTAAGCATTCCTAGCTTCCTTCATTATGAACATACAGAAGCGAGAAGCGTACAAGTCGCATCTTCCAGCATTTTGTATGATCCCCTGTTGATTCCCGGCGGCCGACCGTATTTTTCTTCAAAGTCACTTTTCTTTGAAGTTAACAAAAACTTTCCAAAGTTGTTTCGAACATCTAACACAGCAGTGCTAAACATGTTGCTGATAAGAACATACGAGTTTTTGAAAAATCGAATTTTTCGATAAATTCCAAAATTCAACTTGCGGTTCATCGCAAATTTCATGACTCCAGTACAACATTTGTTCTTATCAGCAACATGCTTAGCACTGTTGAGTTAAACGAACAGCACAACTTTGGAAGGTATTAGTTAACTTCGAAGAAAGAAACTGACTCTGAAGAAAAGACGGTCGGCTGCCAGGGATCATCAGAGGATCATACAAAATGCTAGAAAATGCGGCTTGTACAGCTTCTCGCTCCTGTTCAATATGTTGATAGTGAAGGATGGTAGGAATACTTGAGGATATACGGGTAGACAATCCAGAAGTTCGGAACTTCAGGATATGAAGCTTTCTTTGTAAACTGCATCCCCTCCCCGGCGGGAATTTAATGCATGCGGCCCTAAGACATCAAATTTTCCCTACTTTTAGAAAAATTCTTATTCAAGCATTTTAAAAGTTCGCTGAGTCGCTAGTTGAGTATAGCAAACCTTTGACTACATTTAGCTCAATCTAGCTTAACTCGATCAAGTCTTGAAGTGCGTAATAGTAGCGAATTTGAAAAAAAAACCCCCGGCTGTGGGAGCAGGTGTTGCTAAAAGTACCCAATTTTCAAAAAGCGGATTCTTTGAAGCAATCAGACTTCATCATCTCGCAAAAGTGTTGTTAGACTATAATCAGGTGATTCGCAGAAGTTTTGGAGGCTTTTATGTTTTTGCTTCAGTTGTGTGTTTCCCGACTTTACCAAAAACTGAGTTCTCCAAAAAATGATTTTGTGAAGCTTCACCCGGCTATCGGAAGAATCCAAAAGCGTTGTCGTCGTATAATTCGAGATTAGCTCTATTTATAGTAAACCTTTTCATTTTTAGAAGTCTACAACAATTTTTTGAGAATAAGCCAAACTCTGAGCCGATATAAATGACAGGTGGAGAAATTTTGGCATTATAAAAAACGTCCAGAAGATTGGCTAAGAAGTATAACCATTGAAAAGAAAATGAAAAGCTAGGTAGAATGCATGTTTGAGCACATAAATTTTCATTGTTAGTGGTTTCGTAGTCGCGCAAAAATATACACAGGTAAGTCCTATTTGCGTCTACTTTCCTACTAGATGATTTTCTCCTCATAGCTGCACACAGTTCGGAGCAGGACCCTTCGTATATGATCCGCCAAATGCGTCGGATCCACGAAAGAAGACAATTTACTCACCAGGAAACAGAACTCGTAGTCAGGGTTGAGGGTGGGGTCAGGCGTGCTCAACCTGGGGATCGCTGGTGGTAATACTGAGGCGGCAGTCGCACTGGAATTTGTTCAAAAAACTGAGAATGCTACGATCGAATGAGGGTAAACAGAAAATCATTAGACCGGTAGCATCACACCTCCACCAGAACTGAAGGAGTGAGTGAACAGTGTACTGATTAACTCCCATATCGGAGGCTCAGCCAAATTTTAATTTTTTTTTCTTAGCGTACACATACCGTAAGGTCACCAAAGAAGCTGACTTTCATGTTTTTGTCGTTTTGAAGCTTGTTCATTTCCTGATTCCGGATAGTCGAGAATCCGCGAAAACCCCGACAAATCCCGTTGCGGAGGACCCACAGAGCGAGTCGTGTAGAACGGTGAAAGGTTAGGTGTGCTCAAATGGGCGGGACGTCAAGCCCACTCAAAGGGGAGGAGCCAACGTGACGAGTCCCTCATCCAAAGCGACTTTTGAAGCAATTTTTTCTTTTCGGAAGCAACTTCTGGCAGCGCGAGCGGCAACTATGCAGCTGAGGGCCCATTACTGTTAGGCATCAAAACCTCATCGACCACAGTTTGGATGGACGGTGCCTCTAAGTGCTTTGACTCCACGAAGCACCACAACAAGGAAACAAATCGAAGTAGGCTTAACACTTAGTGTAGAATCTTTTCGAGTTTTGTACTAGCGAATCACATAAAGCTAAGGTAAAAAGCTTCTTCGGAGATAAAGTTAATGGGGTCAGGCAAAACCCCTCAACTTGCGCCTCATCCCCCCCCCTTCCCTCCCCCGAACTTGTCTTCAATAGAAATCGCTCCTCCTGCTACGCATAGTGAGATCATAGCCTCTTCTTGCTGTAATCGAAATTTGGAGTCAAACACTCCTTCCCTGGGGAAATTATTGCTCTTCAAATAGGGTCAAGGTCAAAGTCCTCCGTCAAATTACGCGTGCTTATAAAAGTGCAGTCACAGAAAATGGGGCGTACAGTTCAAAACTCAAAACTCCTAAAACAGCATGATGTCTTCCATACTGACACAGACTTATACTCTGGAAGTGAAAAGGACGAAGAAGGGGGTCGTTTGGGGGGTTTCAGGGGATTGGGGAGGGTCGCTCTTGAAGACTTGTGCCTGATCTCTTGCTCAAGGTCACGATCAATATGCGTGGGTACTCGTTGTAGTATTGAACGCTGTAATTCAAACGTTGTATTTTAAATGCCCCAGCGTCAATTACTGTGCACGTAAAAGAGGGCGTCTGGCGCTTTCTGGCGCCTTTGATCGCTTTTGGGCGCCTGAGCGGAGTATTACAGATCCCTGAGGCTTATGATGTTCAATCTGCCAAATCATACAAAGACTGATGGTAGCAATCAAATTAAAATGTATCCTCAGCGTTTGCATCTGGTTCAAATCAGCTACCAGTTGCTAGATCTTGTATTGTTGATTAAGATGTTGCTAGGATTTTTGCAAAGTAAGTCATCAACAATTGATTCTTCAAAATAAGTTTATCCTGAACGCTACTGAACATGTCACTGAGTCAGCAAAACACCCATCATTTTATATTCAACAACAATCAAAAGCTTTCCTTTAGATGTCCTTCTTTTCTTTTTCAACTGGAGCTAGTACTTCTACAGGTTCTGCTTGTGAATAAACTCTTTTTTCTGCGGTCTCTGACGCCAGGTGGCAAACAACTTTCGGAAAGTCCTTACCATGTCCAAATTCTTTCCTACCTACACTCTGAGGAAGTCGCAAACAGGTGCACCAGTTATCAGTCCAGTACAACAGCAAGCTCGAAAAATTGATTATGTCGATGTTGCTTTGTTGTGCTGGCAAAGCAGAACTTGGTCTCTAAATGATACTATCAACTCCTTATACACAACTCTCCCCTAGATCAAGCGAAAACTTGATTTGCTGCCGAGAGCTTAGATTCAACATTTGCTACAAAAGTCCATACTCGCCAGGACAGCTAAGCAACCGCCAAAAATCACCTCTTGCCCTGCCATAGTATTGGCAACTTTGGCCGAGCGAGGAGCTCGCCATTGAGAGAGAGGCAGCTCGATCACTTGTGCATATATGGTACATGAAAATCCATACATACGTACATACCATTTGATTCAACTGGCTTGGCATCAGCAAAGGTGGGGCTTCGTGACCTAATTAAGGTTAGGTAATGATCAGAGAGCACTCGCGCGAGAGAGACGCAGGTGCATCAAGGGCGCGAGCGGCCTCAATTAGATCACAAAACCCCGCCCTAATGGTGCCAAGCCAGTTGAAAGGTTGCATGCACCTGTGCATACGCTATGACAAAAAAGTGTGTAAAAAACGCCGTGCGCAAAATTGGCTAAACAGGCAAATTCGCCTGTTATCAGCAAAATCATAGACTCACTGCTAATAAATCTGATTGCAGAATTGAATTTGAACACGGCTTCCTGAGACAGATCTTCTAAATATCGAACTTCCGTGATCGGCTCGGATACATAGATATATGATAAGGATATGTGGAATTGCTTTAGTGATGATGTGAGATCATGCGTACGATTGACGTCTATGTAGTCTGTACAATAAAATTGTGCGACAATCTAAACGTACGCTATGGCAATCAATTAGTAGATATGCGGTAGAGAAAGGTATTTTTCAGCACATATGCCAAGAAAGGGCCAGGATTTCACTCCGGCAGATGTAGTAAATCATCAACTTCTTAGAAAGCCTTGAATTCTTTCTCACTTTGACTTTCGCAGATAAACTGCTTTTTTATCGACGCAAAAAATCCATAGGCGGCCTCGCAATTGCTACTCAAAATACAGAAAAAGAGGGGTGCAAAAAATCATTTGTCGTTCTTCCGGCTACTCCCAAATTCGGAGAGTAACTGAGCAGTATTACAGTTAGTTTATCGTAATAATTTGCTTGGATGTTTTCGCTTGAAAAAAAGGAAGTGGTAGAGAAAGTTTGATTCAAGGTTTGTCTGTCCTTTGACATAAGTACACGTATATCACAAGCAAGAAACATGCTAATCAGCGCTTTATCATATGAGCAAAGATTTTCACTATTCCAAAGTCGTTTCTCTGCGGGGTGCTCTTGTGCTATGCAAGTCAGGGAACACTGGATAGAAAGTTTGAAAATGCATTTTTCAAAAGAATTTATTACGTCAAAATCATTTGAGAACTCCAAAGAACGAAAAAGGAAACATTAGGTTGATGCCCAGTAAACCATTTCCATTGAATCAGCTTTTTGTGCATGTTAGCTGCCTCTGCTGAATAATCTTCTAAAAGTCTGAACTTTGAAAAATTAGCGAAATATATGACGTCAGTACAGTTTATTACGGAATCACATGTTTTCAAACTAGCTTACTGCTACCTAATCTCAGAAGTGAATGACAGATTCAAAAAAACAAAAGATATGAATTTTAGGGGTACAACAGTCCATACTGTAAAATTGCAAATCATGGCAATTTAGTCTGCAATCTCGCGTGTATCGCTAGAGAAGATTAGCGATTAGAAAGAGAAGAAATAATTGCATCGAGTGGTAGCAGTGCTTCAGCTATATTTTCTAAACTGTAGCCAAGACTGGTACGATCTTTATAAAATTCGTAGGCTAACCTTTCTGCAACAGCGCTTTTTTCATAGTCTGAAAGGCCAAAATCATCGCAACCTGCACCTCAAGCAACGCATTTGATACAAAGACCTAATTGAACCATATATAGCTGGGATGATGACAAGAGAGACAAGCACTATGCTAGTGCTTATTTACCAACCATTGGTAAATAGTGAACGTAGACCACCCACAGCGGCGACTGGTATGCATATAAAAGAACGCCTCCACCTGCCTCCTCCGCCTTTATACACTAGACCTACCCCGACCCGTAGATCAGAACAGACATAGGGTTTGATGTGGAACCAGCTCGTTCATAACCGAGTTCTTTGTGATTAGTTTTTGGAATGATGTGATTCGAAATTTTCCAACGGCTTGTGGGCTACTGTATCCGGCTCACCAACGCGAAATTGTTGATCACCATGCCGTTGCTTGTGGTGAGTGCCTAAAGGACTAGTTACTTTATTTCGAGTCCGTCTAGGTGCTCGTTGAGTACACACAAAGGTCTGCCGGTTTCGCCTATGTGTTCCCCACATGATTGATACGTATAAGATAAATCGAGCCAGTTTCTATGCGATCCCCCTTCCTTTCGAATGGACAGATGACGCAGATAGGAACTTGAGCATGCGATCATCTCTGACACTTAGCGCGGAAGAGCCGCAGACATTCAACACCGTTGTGGCTGAGTTCTCGCAGCCTCCGCGGGCCAAACGCGGGAGGATGGACCGCTGAATATGCTAAGGTCGGCCGCTGCATGAGTTAAATGCCGCGGCTTGCTTAGGCTGCGTTCATACTGATCCCGAGTTCGAGAACAGTTCCAGCACACCGCTCCAAGTTCGAGCGCTTGCTGGAACTGTTACGGACTTGCGGATCAGTATGAACGCACCCTTAAAGTATTTTAGTGTTTTGAACCAAGGATCAGAGATGATCGCTTATGCTCAAGTCCTAACTGCATTATTCGCCCACTTGGAAGGAAGGAGGATTGCATGGGAACTGGCTGGTCTAATCATGTGTCAGTCATTGAGATCTTTAGTAAAAACGGCAGGCCTTTGTACGGACCAAGGAGCACCTAAATGGGCTCTTGACACCAAAAGTATCTAATCCTCTAAGCGCCTAACGCAAGCAACGCCATGGTGATTAGCAATTTCGCGTGGGTGTCACGATCTTATCGATTGAGCCCAGGACAAGATTAAAAGCGTTTTAGATTACATCAACCCAGAAAAATCAATGCAAAGTAGAGTGCGCGCTACGAACGAGCGGCCTCGTATCAAGCCTATGTTTGTTCTGATCTACGGGTCGGGTTAGGTCTAGTGTATGAATGGAGGCATTCTCTCATAGCTGCGCGCACTGTTTACAAAGGCTATCAGGGTAAGCGCTAGCATAGTGCTTACCACTCCTGTTATCGTTGTCGCCGAAAAGTTAGCCTACGAGTTCAATGAAGATCATTAATAGTCTTGCTAACAGCTTAGAATATACAGCTGGAGTTACAAACAATGCGAAGATCCAGTCAAGCATGGAATCTAACTAAAGAGGTACCAAAGCTGTTTACCTCTGCACTAAGAGTTTGTTTGAATCGCTTACAAACTTGGCCATCTAATAGATATATAACATTACCATAATTCGAAAAGGCAAGTGAGATAGCTACAAAAAGTTGCAATAATTTGCATAAAACTTCCCCTATCAGCTCGCTATTCAAGCGTCCTAAAAGTATCAAGCATAAACTTTTGACTGGGGATTAGACTTGGAAAAGGGAGGGCTGTACGGTACCCACACGAATTATTCCTCAGAAAACGCAAAAACTGACGATCCGCGTTTTTTCGTTTTTTGTCTAACTTCCTTCAGACTGCATAAAGTATGAATCCGAAGAAAGCATGATGTTCGGCTCCTCAAGATGAACTTCTGATACACTACACTATCATACTATTCCGTTTTTAGCCTGCTTAATTTTTGTGTGAGGACGGGTTTTTTTAGTGGTGTAACTCAGCGCAGAACACACAAGGAAAGCCCTAGTAAACATGATTCGGTAAAGCTGTTCCGGTAGATTGTCGCGCGCTAGCGTTCCGGCCAAGATCTCTTTTCGAGAGAGGAAAATAGGCCGCTGTTTTGGAAAAATCAATGTTTTCCGACTTCTACTTACCATAGCCCTACAGGGAAACGTCAATTTGCAAAGCAAGCATGTTATTCGTAAACAGCAAGCCAGATAATCCCTATGCGCAAGTTCTGGGAAATTCGGGCCCTTTGGTTTTTTATCGCTCTAAGCTCTGAAGCTCGCAGATGGGTTTCGGCTAAAATATTGATGATCTTAAATTGACCGGAAACTTCGCCCACAAAGTTTTTCGAACCCGCCGATTACGAAAATACTGCTCTTTGTGCACCGTAGTTTCATTTAGCAGGGCTGTGGTCAGAGAAGTTCTACGATACTACGCAAGTTCCTAAATTTGCCTACGCTTTTTGCGTATCTGTTGGACAACTTACCTGCTCCTTTTTGTAATCTGAAGTCATTAAAGACAGCGCTGCCAAAGCATGCTTAAGTAGGCCCTTATCTGCATTGATCGCCGAACTGTTAGCTTACGAACTCACGCCCTCATGAAAATCGTTCAAATTTTTGAGATCGAATATTTTGGCCAAATATTGCCGCGAATGGTTACTGTTCACTCTGATTGCAGATATTATGTTTATATATATATATATATATGTAAATTAATAATTCTAGTTCTGCATACTGCATACTTGCTTACCCCCTATCCCAACCCTTACACCTTAGCTAAGTTTGCAAAAAATCGATAGAGTCGGTGAAGGTAATTGCTTTGAAAACTAATATTGAATTCGTAATCAGCACCCTCAATCAGCTACTTAACAAATTCCCAGCTGGATAGCTCAAGGTTTGCAAAAAATCGAGAAATCGATATCGACCGATGACGAAATCCAGTTTACGGGTTGGGCCAGAGTGCGCGGCGTACGCGGCGTACGCTCCTATGATGAGATATGCCGAGCGTACGCTGCATACGTCACATATGCCCGTACGCCGCGCACTCTGGCTTAGCCCTAGGAGAGCAGCTCGACCCCTAGGTTGTGTGCAGAGTTTGGTCTGCATTGATTTAATGTGCAAGTTGAAGCATATAGACACACAGACACATGACAAACAGACATTCACTTGGGTTTAGTGCAGTACAGATAACAGTAACAGTTGGAATTTTAAAGTCTGTTAATCTCATCATAAAAGGCGTCTCCCTGCAACCTTTCATTAAGTGGAGGTGAAGCGTGGGTCGTCTCCTCTATGCAGCACCTTGTCTACCAAGTCTTTTCTTCCATGATGAGAGTCCAGAGTCGTCTTCACAAAATACAGTGTATACAGGGATCAGGCTGAACCGTTTGGGTTAAGTTTGTGCGTTCGCAGCGGTAAGGTGCGTGATGGGGTTGCAGGGAGACGCCTACGAATTTTATGATGAGATTAACAGACTTTGGAATTCCTTAACTTACTGTTATAATTTATCTGTACCATACTAAACGCAAGTGAATGTCTGTTTGTCATGTGTCTGTGTGTCTATATGCTTCCAACAGAATTGCACATTAAACCAATGCAGACTAAACTCTGCACACAACCTAGGGGTCGAGCTGCTCTCGTAGGGCTGAGCCAGAGTGCGTACGTGACCTACGCAGCGTACGCTCGGCATATCTCATCATAAGAGCGTACGCCGCGTACGCCGCGCACTCTGGCCCAACCCGTAAACTGCATTTCGTCATCGGTCGATATCGATTTCTCGATTTTTTGCAAACCTTGAGCTATCCAGCTGGGAATTTGTTAAGTAGGTGATTGAAGGTGCTGATTGCGGATATAATATTAGTTTTCAAAGCAATTACTTTCACCGACTCTATCGATTTTTTGCAAACTTAGCTAAGGTGTAAGAGTTGGCATAGGGGTAAGCAAGTATGCAGTATGCAGTACTAGAATTATTAATTTACATATATACAGGGTGTCCCAAAAAATGTATCGAACGTTTGATCGTTAATATCTCTCTTCTGAAGAAGTCTTTTCCCTCGCTTCAAGTACCAGTCTGTAGAGCTGGCTTCAACTTAGATTTGCATTGTAAAACGAATCACTCAATTCTCTTCATTATTGTAGGATTACGGTAGAAACCTCAAAGAGGTTTTTAAGCAATGAAAGGCCATATTTTGCCCCAGAAAGGAAAGAAAACAGCCTCAAAACTTTTACGCTAGGCTAATTAGAGTTGCTGATTATAGCTGTAAAGTTCCCAACTTATTATGATGCTTCATTGAAGAGGTATGCCAGGTAAGAGGTAGCGGCCATTTTTTCAATGTTCCTAAAAAGTGCGGTCAAACCGTTTAGAAGGCTTCGTAATCTCGTGAATAGTTGAGTATTAAACTCAGCGTCCATAAAAACCCTATTACATAAGTTTTCACATTTTTTTGAAAAATTTTGAAACTGCAGCTTTTTCCATGTTGACACCATATGTTTTAAGTTTCTACCGTAATCCTACAGTAATGAAGAGGAATGGGTGATTCGTTCTATAGTGCAAATCTAAGTTGAAGCCAGCTCTACAAAACGGTACTTGAAGCAAGGCAAAAGACTTCTTGGGAAGAGAGATATCAACGATCAAACGTTCAATACATTTTTTCGGACACCCTGTATATAAACATAATATCTGCAATCAGAGTGAACAGTAACCAATCGCGGCAATATTTGGCCAAAATATTCGATCTCAAAAATTTGAACGATTTTCATGAGGGCGTGAGTGTAAGCTAACAGTTCGGCGATCAATGCAGATAAGGGCCTACTTAAGCATGCTTTGGCAGCGCTGTCTTTAATGGCTTCAGATTACAAAAAGGAGCAGGTAAGTTGTCCAACAGATACGCAAAAAGCGTAGGCAAATTTAGGAACTTGCGTAGTATCGTAGCACTTCTCTGACCATAGCCCTGCTAAATGAAACTACGGTGCACAAAGAGCAGTATTTTCGTAATCGGCGGGTTCGAAAAACTTTGTGGGCGAAGTTTCCGGTCAATCTAAGATCACCAATATTTTAGCCGAAACCCATCTGCGAGCTTCAGAGCTTAGAGCGATAAAAAACCAAAGGGCCCGAATTTCCCAGAACTTGCGCATAGGGATTATCTGGCTTGCTGTTTACGAATAACATGCTTGCTTTGCAAATTAACGTTTCCCTGTAGGGCTATGGTCAGTAGAAGTCGGAAAACATTGATTTTTCTAAAACAGCGGCCTATTTTCCTCTCTTGAAAAGAGATCTTGGCCGGAACGCTAGCGCGCGACAATCTACCGGAACAGCTTTACCGAATCATGTTTACTAGGGCTTTCCTTGTGTGTTCTGTGCTGAGTTACACCACTAAGAAAACCCGTCCTCACACAAAATCAAGCAGGCTAAAAACCTAATAGCAAGATAGTGTAGTGTATCGGAAGATTCATCTTGAGGATCTCAACATCATGCTTTCTTCGGATGCATATTTTATGCAATCTGAAGGAAGTTATGAAGAAAAAACGAAGAAAAAACGCGGATTGTCAGTTTTTGCGTTTTCTGCCGAATAATTAGTGTGGATACTGTAGTAGACAGCTTATGGGTTCCTTCATAATACGCCGCGTACGCCGTGCACGCCGCGTACGCCGCGTACGCAGCGTACGCTGCTGCAGCGCAATGGAAATATGGAAGTGTGAAAGAGAGAAATCCTTTACACCCAGTGATGTGTTTGTAAGGAGATGTTAACAGCGCAAATATACAACCAAATACAACATACAACCATATACTACCAATATACAACCAGATGACACAATGTGCAGTCAGTTACGGTACAAAATGTGAAACTCAAAAGTGGAGGGAGCAACAACCTAAATAGTGTCTCTCAATAGTGTTCCTTCACATTATGCATTTCTTCTTCTCTTTTGCTTTGTTTATCCTGTCTATCCTTTGTCTATATCAATGATAGGAAGTGAAGGAACACTATTAAGGGACACGAATGTGCAAATATAGAGCTACATAAAAAAAAGTGGAGCTCTGCTGCCGTGAGCATATTTCCATTGCGCTGCAGCGGCATACGCGGCGTAGGTGGCGTACGCGGCGTACGCGGCGTAGTATGAAGGAACCCTATCTCACAAGGGAATAGTCAGAAGTCGAAGTGATCAATCCATACAAGCTGCATACCAATCGATGCAGCATAGAATGCTGATTTCAAATCTGTCTTCCTTATCTGCAGAGCGCCTTTGTGGGCGAAGTTATGAGCAGCTTTACTGCGAAAAAATCGTCCACAAAAACTGCAAAATTAGGCAGATCATTGCTCTTTTGGCTCACCTCTAGGTAGGAGCCATATGAACTGACCTAGTTACATGTTTTGGTCCAACACTGAGCCGAGAATAGCTTTGTAAGCCCAAGTTTGACCTTTACATGCACAATTTCTTAGCAAAATAATGAATTTTAACCGCTTATAACTTCGCCTTCAAAAGCACTTTACACATACGCAAGACAGATTTAGAGTCAGCGTTTTATGCTGCTAATGATAGCAGCTTGCTTGAATTGGCCACTGACCATCTGACCATTCCCATTGCCAGCATCGTCTTACGACTCACAATGGAAACATAGTTACTGTAAAAAGGAAGAAATACTGCCAAATGCTGCTCGCTAATCTCACTGTACGGGATCCGCTATTAAGTTAAAGAAACTAACAAAACTTTTTCAGTCATTTAATATCAAAGAAAACAGTATGTTCGCATGTTGTCCGCGTAGGTGATCCTGAGCGCAAAGTGCAAAGAAAGGTTCCGGTAATCAAAGGCTTAGATAAACCCCCAAAAGCGAAGTTACCAAATAGAGCTTTTTGATTTTTCATCGCCCCATTTATGTTCTCCCACTTCACTATTGCCGCGATCTGGGCGATAACTTTTTCAAATTTTTAGCAGTTGGCTATTGCATTCGTGCGATTTTGCGCGCTTGTGCCCCTCACTGAGGTATGCAGCAGACTGAAGTTTTGAGTACCACAAATCTTCCTACTCTGCATTCGTGGGATTGTAATTCCGGCGATATGAAAGCGAAAGATAGAGAGAGAAACTACTAGATAGAGTACGCGAAAAGACTGCCATGAGCAACATTGGCAGAAAATTGCTCATGTAAAGGGATGAATACCATTTGAATTTGACCTGCAAGCAAATTTACTTCTACTACTTTTACTATTTCACAACCTACACTAAGACCCTAAAAGCAAAGCTACGATTCTGAGTCGATAAGCTGCAAACTTACCGTACAAAGTTGGTTCAATCCGAAATCTTAGCGCTAGAATAAGCGCTAGCCTGAACGCAGAGCACAGATGAAATAGAGATCCCAGATTTAAGAGTCTAGTTCTACATGTTCATATGGCTTGTAGTGATAATTTTGATTGATGTACGGATGCTACAGATTGTAATCATTGTGGCAGTAACTTGCCGACAAGCACCATTTTCTTTCCAATTTCAACATAACTTCGAAAAATTTTTCCCAAATCAGCTATCTCATTTGAACCTGTTCTGTTCAGCAATTTTGAGCTGAGCGAGAAGAAATGCACACACGATAAATTGTCCGATGAAGAAAGTCTGTCCCTGCTTATCTATATTGAAAGAGCCGTCCACAGCAACATCAACGCAGGCCTATATTTAGTCGGCAAGAAAGCTCCAAACACTCGGACGAAAGCTTTGTCAGAAAAACAATTGGAAATCTATGATGGCTCACTAGCAAAAAAACGTCAAACTGATGTCTATGATTCCTTTGCTGTTGATATTGGCGATGTCTGTGTCATAGCCAACATCAAAAGTAAAGTACCAGCGATGCAAACAAGATTCTATAATATAATCAAAAATGCCGTACTTTAGCTACAGGAGAATCCACGTAACCTTAGTCGAAGGCGTAGTGCGTACGTTATAGAGGAAATGGTAGTCCCATTTTATACCCTCTTTCTTTGATTGCGGTAATGAAAAATTCGTACGGCTTTTCTTGCCCACGGGTACAATATTATTCTAGACGCAGTGAAGGAAGATTTTGCCTAACTACACACTCCAGTATAGATGAATTTTCGATAAATTCCATCGCTTCTGGACTCGGAAGTTTTTGCTCGGCTGAATTGAGCGTATCCTTCCATCCAACAAATTGCAGAAAAGCTTTTTCAAATCGAGAGCAAAGTGAAAAAATTCTGTCCATAGCGCTCCAATTTGCTCCACTTTCTCTATAAGAACAAAAGTTCAAGTAATGCCATTGTGTACATTATGTGTTTGTGTACATGTGTTCGGAACTTTTGCAGGTTGTCACCACAGAATTACTCAGTTTTTCCAAGAAATTCGCTCTAAGGTTATCTTAAATTGTTCTTTTTGTCGAAAGTTATAGCTGATGGGTATAAACTGTTAAACCTTCAAGCTCACGAATCTCCTGCATGGTTTTCTGAAATCAAGCACCTCAAGACGAATACAAAGAAACATACATCACATTTTCTAAATCGAGAAGTCAAACTCTGGGGCGATCGCTCGGGATGCGTTGATGCATAAATTCGCCAAATCTCCAAACCTTTTGGGGATGACGCCGAGGGCTCCCCTTTTAAAAAATCACATTCACAATATAAACTCTGCAAGATTTCTCCGTTTTTAAGCAGCACTTCCATCACAACAATTTGGCCTCCTCTTCGTTTATGTGTTTCTGGCACTGCCGCGGATTTAATGCTGCAGTCTTGAGCAAAATCAGTGCCCGAGTTGATTTTCTCCCAAAAAGCTTAACGCAAGAGTTGCACTTGTGACTTTAACATAGATAGTTCTTTATTTTCTTTCCATTAGTTCGATGGGATTAAAGTCCGGCATTCCGGCGGCCATTTTTGGGTAATGCTAAACGCCAGATATTTCTTCTAGTATTTGCCACCTTGAGTCAATCCAAAGTTCTAGTTCAGACATTTGTACTATGGACTTTAACCCACATAGTTTTTCATCTTCCCCACATCAATTTGATGGGGTTAAGATGAGGGCTTTCCGGGTGGCATTCTTGGGCTATCATGCGCTAGTTACTGAATATTTCTTTCTAGTATGTGCTAACTTGTGCTAATCCAGTGTCCGAGTTAAATTTCTTCCGAAAAAATGAGGTTGCACTGCGCGACTTCAACATAGATAGTTCTTTATGTTTTCCCACATTAGTTCGATTGGGTTGAGGTCAGGGTTTTCGGGATGACATTCTTAGGTTTTCAGGCGCTGCCATTATATGCTTCTTTCAAGTACTGTTACATTGAGCTAATCTAATGTCCAAATCGTTTTCTCCTGAATAAAAACAACGCGAAGGTTGCACGGTGCGACTTTTGGACCTTACCTGAAATAACTTTTCAAGTTCCCCCATATCAGTTCGATTGGATTGAGGACTGCCATTGCGCATGGCAGAGTATTGGGCCTGGCTGCGCAGGTGCCCAGGAAATATTACCATCATTTAAGCACTTCGTCAATATCACATATCACACCATCATACATCATTTTCTCAATGCTGAACACTCCCAGTGCATTCCGTGAAGTTAATAGAGATACTTTCTTTTTCACATGGAAAAGACAACCTCGCATCCTTGAAGACATCTTTCAAAAAATGCTTTGTCGTCCTTTTCCTTGCATCCGAAATAGAAAGACGAAGTACCATTAGTCTTTAAAATTTTGTACCCCGTCATTATTTTTAGAGTCCCGATCAGATGTCTAAAACGAAACAAATAACACAATAATACGAAGAACAATACAAGAAAACAATAAAAGATTACAATAACAACAAATAATGAATTTGATAGAGTGATGAAATGAAATCGATGGAACTCGCGCTGCATGTGCTTAGAGCGCGCTTTGTGATTCGTAACTGAGAATTCTCAGATTGCTATAAAACGCCGAAAAGAAAACATCATGATATCGTCTTTCTTTTACACTGTGAATACAATTTATGCAAAAAAGTATGATAACTTATGTGAGAAAAGGGTCGGTGTCAGCTGAGCTGGCACCCAGTTGGCATGATCAGTTAATTCAGAAAAAAATTGCACACAGCTTTTATTCTAAGAGTTTTTGAAAATTTTCGGGCATAGTTCGAGTCCAACAACGCGCATGCACGACCGAATTTGGTATCATATGATTGCGATTTGTTTGTAAACGAGGCCTTTGTTTGGAGGCAAAATTCAAATTTCAGCGCTGTGTTAGCATTGGCATGTTGGAGGCATACTGACGACATGCTGGCGGCATACCAATAAACAGAATCTGAAACTGATTCAAAGCATGCCTCGACCAGGTAGAGCACAATATGTACCTTCAAATAGCAAAAATCTACGTAAAGGAAGCACTTGATGCTTTAAATATTTCTGTAATCTTGTTTGAACATTCGATACCTGTTTATGCCAACAATCGTAGCCGTTTTCAACCCCGCCGCTTCAGATGATAACGGTCATATACAGTGAGGAGATCTCAACGAGTGATTTTATTAGTGCGTCCTCCAAAATATAAGTGATAGGAATTTGCCCTACTATGAGCGACTGGCGTGTAACGAATATCTGCGACACACATACATCAGAAGCTCAAAATCACGACTTCCTTAGGACTAGTAGGGAGACTATGAATTTTGGTTAGAGATATTATATATTAGCAAAATTTCTGAAGCAGCTTTGTAGGTGTGGTTTTCTCGATGCCGCAATATTAGATTCAACTCAAGTGTCTAATTTGAAATGTACGCACATGATAAGCTATTTTGCGGATGTACGTGGAACATCTACAAAGGCATTACGTAAACAGAAATGCGTAACCTAAACTTCGCATATTTTGTTCACGGGTACGTCTATGCAAGATTACAAGAGATAAAAACGTTCAGAAGAGACAGAGCTCCTCGCTTGTGAATAAGATCGTTTACGATTTCGTAATACATTACCCAGATTCTTATGATGCAGACAAACGCGCGTTGGGACCTCGCAGTAGCAGATTACTTTGAGGCAAAGCGGCGAGACCAAAGCAAGGCGAGCGGTATTGTTTGATCTCAAAGTTACACATCGCTTCTTTGTAAGGCTGGGTTCATACTGATTCCCACGTGAACTGTTCCGGAACTGTGCTGCATGCGCTGCAGCCGCCCCGCACGCATTTTGAACATCGGAACTTGAGGAGTTTTGACCGTTTTCAGCGGTTCTTCTTCCAAATTCCTCTCATTTTGGCTCTAATGCTCTACCTCGCTTATCTTTTTGACCAACAGAATTTCGAACTCGAAGCGGGGTTGAAGAATGAGCGCTTTTCTGCTCTGCGCACGCGGCAAAACGTCGTATATTCGGGAAGGTGGGCCTTCGTGCGCTTGTCCATTCTCTCTTCGCTATTTTTGCTCAGACATTTCATGTACCCTATTTTCAGGTGTATAAGCCGCACCCTTTTCACTCTAAAGGCGAACACACCAAAAGACTGACTCTCATCATGGAGCGCGTTAAGTGAGAGCAGTATGCGATAAGGCGACCGCTTCGCGAGACATATGCGCGGCGGCACGCCTGGGTCTGCTCGCGTTTAGAGCAAAAAGGGTGCGGCTTATACACCTGAAAATAGGGTAGATTGGAGACACTTCATGTACATTGGATTGTCTATGTCCCTTTCAAGACAGACGCGAAACTACGCAGCGCCTTCCTAGAATACATGAAGTAGGTCTAAACAAAAATAAAAGAGAATGGACGATTGCACGAAGACCAATCTGCCTGGATACATGGAACAGAAGAAGGTTATTTCTTCAAAAGCGCTTCAGTTTTACAGCATTTCTCTCACCAGGAGAAGCGGGGTAGAAGAAAGAACGTAGAAGCAACGATATGGAAAATGGAAAGGGGCGAGATTGCCCCAAAACGAAACTCATCGGAAAACAAGAGAAAAGTCCCAGTTTATGCAATTCTAGAATTGCTCGCACTCCCTGACTCATGGCAGATAGCCATGGAAATTACGCAGTGTCTTCCTGGAACAGATGGAATAGGTCTGAGTAAAAATAAGCGAAGAGAAAATGGACGAGCACAAGAACATACGTTTTGCCGCGTACGCAGAGCAGGAAAGCGCTCATTTTTCAACCTTGCTTCGAGTTTGAAGTTCAGCTGATTGAAAGGGAAGCGGATAGAGGAATAAGACCCAAATGAGAGAGATCTGGAAGAAAAAACATTGACAAAAGTCAAAATTTTCCCTCCCGTCGTTTGAAACGCGTGCAGGGCGGCTGCAACGCATGCAGCACAGTTCCGGAACAGTCCCAGCACAGTGCGGGAACTGTGGGGGGGGGGGGGGAGTTTCGGAATATGGGAATCAATGAACCTAGCCTAAGGTGCGAAAGATTATTCGAACTTCACTGAAGGTGGAGCAACATGGAGTCGAATAACGGCTGTTAGTAGTCTGCCAGAAATCTACACCGAATTTTGGTGAACAGCACCGAAAAGACGATTCGTTGGTCAGCATCAATTTTGATAGAACCGCTTGTTGTTTCCACGGTTTATGCAGAGAATATGACGAACAGCGGTTCGGCAATAATGCGATAGCCACTCCAAAACTTGGCATTCTTTCATGTAGCCAAATTGGGCGTGTATAGCCTGCATACTAAATTCTGCAAAACTGTTATCCGAATGCATAGACAGTTCAGAACTTTTCTATGACAGAAGAACTAACACACATATTCCAGTCGTTCTAAAATAAATGTCGCTAATACCTGTTATTACTCAGACACCGGGACCGGACGAGCCGCGGCCCCAAAAGCCTTTCCGGTAAGTCCGCGGCCTTAACTTGTGGGCGTAGCCGGAGTGCGGCCGAGCCGCGGACTGAATGTGGTTTACCGGCTCAGCCGCGGCACTAATGATGGGGGTGGAGCATTGCAGCGGCTGAGCCGCGGACCAAAATCTCTATAATGAAACTCCGGCCGAGCCGCGACCCATGTCAGACAAAGTCCGCGGGTCGGCCTGAGTTTGTAAATTGTTTGGCTTTCTTCCAACTAACTTTTAAAAAAACAATGTCTTTTTAGGTAATTAGACACATGATGTACTTTAGATTTGGTTGTCCAAAGCTGCTGGCAAACAGCACATCGTCGCCACCTCCTCCAATACAGCAGGCCAACGTAAGTTTATTACCTTATCACTTGTCTTTTAAAAAACTACTTTTGCAGTAGGCTCCTTGAAAGAAAAAATCTTTTTGAATTTACAGTTATCCCAATATACCCTCTTTTCTGATCATAGACACTAAAATAAAGTCTAGGAGCTTACCAAATCTGAAAAAGTTATTTGAATCTATCTCGTCCTAATCACTCCATGTTTTGATGGAATTGGCTTAAGCTTTTCATGCTTTTCGTTTCCAGGAAAAGTTGGAAGTTGCATGTGTTTACTCTCCAGCTATTTCTGAGCTCATGCGAAGCATCCGTGCTCACATCGATTCATTGCTATGCGAGCACAAAGCAGAATTAAGTGCCATGAATCTAACCGTAGCACATTCTCTTGTCGGTACAAAGTATGACTGTATTTGCAAATGTCTTTCCTTTCTAGGCTGTTTCGCTTTCGTACGACTTAGATAAAGAGTTTAATAATCACGTGGAGATGTCGTGGGTAGGCTGGCACTTTCCCGAAGTCGACAAACTTGTGCAGGATCATCAAGCTTTTGCAAAGGTGCACTATCGTATCGTTTTTCATCTATCAATCGACTTCCAGGTTGTCAAAGCCATTGGCATGAAGCAAAATGCAGCCAATGTTGATCTTTCCGAAATTCTACAAAAGCAACTTGAAACAAAGGTGAAAGGGGAGGCAGATATCTTGATAAGAGGATAAAGGATTCGGCGTCTTCAATACCCTCTGGGGGCATGCGCCGAACGCACACACTAACTTCATAGTCGAAGAGACAATTGTATGCGTGCGAGCCTATTACAGTGACTTGCGGGGGCCAGCCGTTTCCAAGTCTGTGCTTTTATCCTCCCAGATTACTCTGGTACCAATTTACCCGCCCCGGAGGGTAGAGGGCTTGGTTGGCCCAGGGGCGGGGATCGAACCTGTGTCCGATCTGGTCATAGTGGCGCCTCATACCACTACGCCAGTCGTCCCCTGAGATATCTTGATGGGAGCTGACAATTCTGATTTGGATCTGATTCATATTAGTGGCTTATGCGACAAATTATCGAGCTGACGCAGTACAGGTGCGTTGTAAATTTGCAAATTGGATTTAATGAGTATAGCCACCTTTTTACCTTTTTATGGTTTCCCTAGAAGTTCTTTGTAAGGTCGTAGTCATATTGACATTCTTATTCTATGGGTGATCCAAAAGTAATGGGGTACCTAGAGAGCAGATGTTAGTACATAACAAAACCTTCTGATCGAGGTATACAGTTGGGCACTGGCACGTGGCGTTATTTTTATAAGCGCTCAAAACTAAAGCTCATCATTTCAAGTAATTTTGAATTTTGAGCAGCGCCGCAGTAGAACAAGTAAGCCTACCAAAGATATCTGCTCAGCAATGGGTGAGGAGACTGTCGCCAAAACCACGATAGCTCAGTGGTCCAAGGCTTTAGAACAGAAGATATAGCGTTGGGTATTAGGAGACATATTACTTATTCTTTCATCAAGGTAATCAAATAAGCTCAACCTTAACAATTGCTTTCTGATAGTGCTCTTTACGCTCTATCCATATATAAGCAAGTTACTTCAACTTTTCTCGTTTTCAAAAAATTATGGGCCAATACATGAATTTTAGTCTGAAAATCTGCGCCGAACACCGCACTTTTTCGAATAAAGTGCCTTTTTTGTATGCAATAATGGGCAATTTTTGAATATTAAGTAATCGTTAGAAAGAGCTTGGAAAGCTGTGAATGGTAGCCATATGTCGAGGGACTTTTAGGTGCAGCAGCACAAATTCGGATGGCGTTCAAAAAAGCCTGTTTGACCTCTTTGAAGAGCCGCTCGAAGGAATGTCGGTGAGGTGCTGCAAGGTGCTGTCAAGATAACCTGCGAAGGTCACTTTATACAAAAGCGTTCAAACTGCTGGTTGTTCATGCTAATCAGGAAGAGATCTTGAATAATGCCTAAAAAATCAAGGTGCCCTATTACTTTTGGATCATCCTAATATCTTTCATACTTGAATACTCTGAAATGTGTGAGTCGGGCTTTCATAAAATAAGTTTTTTCTTCTTTTTAATTTAGATTGGTCGCAATTGTTCGACTATTTGAAAAATAGGGTGACTGCCCTACCCCTAATTTGACATGCTTTGGTGAGCTTGTTGGTGCTCGACTGATCTCACATGCTGGATCTCTCGTTTCATTGGCCAAAGCAGCTTCTACAATACAGATTCTTGGTGATGAGAGGGTATGAAAAGTTGTTTTTTTGGTTTTTTCTTATATGATTTTCTATTCAGGCTTTGTTCCGTGCTTTGAAGACCAAGAAAAACACTCCTAAATATGGACTCATCTATCATGCACAACTTATCACGCAGGCTCCTGCAAAACTCAAGGGAAAGGACATGTCCATACATGTATGGACATGTAGCGACATGTCCATACATGTCCATACATTCGCGTCTATTTTTCAAAAAATGTGAGCGGTAATGTATGCTGTTCCTAGCTGCTTAGCGTTATTCTGAAGCGAGTTATGGTCTCTTTTCTATGCAAGGTTTGCGTGCTCCTCGACCTACTGATGCTACGGTATCGACGTCTAGTGATTTTGCAATTGTATAATGCTCCCTTTCAAGATCGAAAAATCAATCTGCTGCTACTTTAACAAGCACTTTTTTCGAGCAGACTCTAATCTGCACGCCGTCTTATGACATTCAAAAGTTTGTTAATTACTCACAAGAGCAAGCTCATAACTCGCTCTGTAATAATGCTAAGCAGCTAGGAGCAGCATATTTGGAATCAGCGTTCAAAGCTGATTCCAAATATATGTCTCTTATCTAAAAAGGCAAATCTAATTCAGTATCCTTCCCTTGTGAGACATAAGTTTGAGCTTGTATTTCTTAGTGGTTTCTTGGTGGCACGGTTTGTGAAGTTGGCGCCGATAATTTTGGCACACCCTATATAGAAAATATCGTAATTGCTCCCACTGGCTAATAGCTTACAAAATTATGTGTCCATGAAAATAGTCTGTGCAATATTTTTTGAAGGAATTTCGTATATTAGATGAGCAAGTTGTAACAAATAGAATGTCAGACACAAACTTCTTTTATTCATTTTTATCTAGCTTAATCCGGAATCTAAATTTGTGTTCTGTATTGTGTGTCAAGCGAAAAACGGCTACCATCGCAACAGATCGAATATGTTTGTTTTATGGATGACCCTTTGATTCAAAGCATGGGCGGTTGGAAGGCGACGCTCGCACCAGCGATGCAGTTTGCGTCTCTCTCGCGAGCGTGCTCTCTGACCATTCCCTAGCCTTGATTAGGTCTCGAAACTCTGCTTCCAGCCGTCAATCATGTTAAATCAAAGGGTACATTATAGCGCAAAGTACCGATCCAGCATAGATTAGTTTAGCAGCATAGAATCTCCCACAGGTTTTCACTGAAAGGGGATATACCAACAAAAAATTTACAACTTGAATAATGTGGAAAATTAGTCTATGGGGTAATATATTTTCATCAGAACTGAGTCTCTGATACAATTTTCCTTAACATATGGAAGTACTTTTCTAAGCAGGGCCCAGCACAAGATGGCACTTAAAGTTTGGAAAGGAGTCCCCTTTGGCATTGCAGAAGACTACGAAATACCTTTTATGGTGTACGTAGAAGGTATAATCTGCAGTGAACGATAAGTGGCCGGATGTGAAGAACTAAAGCAAGGGAAATTGCACTGCAGGGGGCGAAAAATTCTGTGAAAAACAAGGAGTATTATGATGTTTGATCCCGCGCAGCTTTAGGGTGCTCCCAGATGGGAGCACCCTGAAGCTGCGCGGGATCAACCTAAAATAGAAAAACATCTACAACTCCTTTATTCACACAATTTTTCATAAGTTTTGATGTTTTCTTATTGCCACTGCGGAGGTACACACCAAATTTGGTGTCTTGATATTGCTTACTCGCTATAAACAGACTGATTGTTTATTTTTTTGAATAAAGATTGTGTTTCGCTACTTGAAATCGTGTACACACATGTTTATGCACTAGTCATGTTTATCACGTGTTATAGCACCTATTACTGTAAAACGACGGTAGAGCTTCAAATTCGGGATTACTAATTGTAAGAGTTACCTGAATACTTTACGAATTCTCTTTCGCTTTCCCTTGGAAAAACGACATCCAGCATGTGAAAGCGCCACCTCTGCTGAGCCTTGTTTCTAGGTGAATGCATTTTCTTATGTATTGCATTACTTATTATTATTCCTTATTTCCTTACGAATTTGCACTACTAATTCGGAGAAGGTGGTCGCACACCACCATCGGTGCGATAGCGATAGAGCCACGGCCTCTGAAGACGGGGATTGCTCGAAACGTTAGGCCGCTCTACTAATAAAGCTTCGCCGAAACCTCGTGCTGGCACAACTAACAAATAGAACTACAGCATTTCCTTATATTTCTTTTCTCTTACATGAAGCCAATTCGTGGTTCAAAAATGCGCAAATTCAAGTGCGATTCCGACCCTTTTGAGGTTAGTTCCAAGGTCTAAAAAAATAAAAACGACATTGAAAGATCAGTTAATTACCAGTGAAATCCTGACTTTAACTCAAACTTATACTGAGCATGACTAGAGCAACGTTCCACCATTAACTGCTGTCTATGCGCACTTCTGGTCCTCACAAAGTATGCAGTAGCATGTGCGAACCAATGGACAGCTGAGGCAGCGCTTGTTGGAGCACTTCGCTCATTTTTTAGTAAAGCACATATTAGAATAAGCAACATACGTTCATAGGGTGATGTGTTCTCTCGGTAAATTAGTGGAGTATGCGCTCGTGTTTTGAAAGTAATGGTAAAAATAATGACATTAAAACTTTTTGTGCTTTGGTAGTAAATAGCCAATTTCCTTCTGTTTTTTGTCCTTAGGCGGAGAAAGCAAATCATAGACCTTCCCAAAAATCCCTGAATCTGAAAGTAAGTGAAGCAATCTCAAAATCTGTTTGGAAATGAACCTCATGACTTGTAATAAGCCGCTTGATCTGGAGCTACGGGGAGTTTGTCCTTTATGGCATTACAGTGAGGAATGATCTACAGTACTTTGAGCATGTGATATCTGATAGCAAGGGCAGTAATTTTCAACTAGAGTCGCTCGCTTTAGGCATTTGGAATGAAATCTGACACGTTCCGTGTAAACCGGTGCGAGACTCTACGAGGCCATCCATACTAATCCTATGATTACTGCAATTCCTGCGATTCCTGTGATTCCTGCGGGTCCATAACAATGTATATTGCGAAAAAAAACAATCTATACTGAAATTCGCAAAGCGCTCCGTAATGCGGCACATCGAAAATCGAGGAATCACATGAATTGCAAAATTATAGAGTCGCAGAAATCGTCTCCTGGAATAGTATGGCCGGTCCCTACGAAGCGGAGGTGAAGCACTGGTTTGTAATATTGTTTCAACCATAAATGAGACATGATTTCTACCATTCGGCAGCTATCCCGTCGGTACAAAACTCCTCACAATGTCCCATTACAGTCCAGTGGCGCCTATCACTATTCCGATAAGCACTATTCGAAGAACGTCATGACCTATGACCTTCTAAACTACTTATAAGAGCACAGCCCATGCTATTTCCGCGTCTAACTTGGAGTTTTTCGATCTGCTAAATCTGTGTAGAACGAATTACAATTTTATTTCGGTGCCAAAGATCACACTCATTGAAAAGCGCAGCACTCGGCGCTTTGTTTCAGCTATTTTAACAGCCGGCCATCTGTGAACTGCCAAACCGATCCTGTTTCTGCAATTCGTTAGTGTAGTCGGGTATCACAGATGACCTTGTCGCTTTCACTTCGCACATTTCAAGCGTCTCTGCTATCGCGATAAGGCTGTAAGCCGTTAATTCCTTGTAGACATAACGAGTTCTCGATCTCTTCGCATTAGTATTCATGTCAAGTTCAAGCTTTTCACTGGCTGATTGGTGTAGAGGGATCGAGATAAACGGCCACGGAAGGGTGGAACTTGCTTCTTTGGGCAGGATTCTTCTCTGGGGATTTCTCGTTATAAAAACTACGGAGAACGAGATTGTAGCTGAAAAATTGGCTATCGACACATTGGCGCTTATGAACGGCTTAAACCCGAGTTTGAATCCGCTCCAGCGAAAGAAATCGACGGCGAAAGTTCTCATGCAAACAGATGACAGAAACTTCTTATTTTATCAAAGAGCTTGAAAAACAGCATTTGATCGTTATGCTTCGACTTATTTCTCTTTGAAACTAAAGAGAAACTAAAAAACCTTGAGCTAAAACAGACACAAGTAACTAAGCCTTCATTAAACAAAAGCATTTGAATGCTGAACACGAAACCTTTGCATTCAAAATCTTTGACGCAGGAAACATTGTTTTTTTTTCGTCGAAACGTGACGAAAGCTGATTGATCGAGTAAGTCCGCAATTTTGGCGACTTCCTCCATAGTTTGCAGACGTGAATACCTGAAAATCGTCAGATCATGACAAACGCTAAAAGAAATCATTCGGATGTTCTGCTTTTTGCAGAAGAGTTTAGTAGCTGAGCCTGAATAGGCTAAGGTTTCTAGGAGTAGGAAAAAATTCATAACATAGGATTCAGATTGTGGGATCTAACGGTGTTTTGGGGAGTACTCTTTTCAAATTATTTCCCAGTGGGATTTCCAAAAAAACTTGAAATCCTGAAGTCTTCTCTACATCACCTTTCTTCTAACGTATGGCGGTATATGAAACTCACTGTTAGTCCACAGCTAGCTACACGCCTGCCCATTCGAAAGCAGTAGATTGATAGATTTTTTAGGAAATCAAAAAAATGTTTGAGTGGAATGAATTCAGGTCTCTAGCTTTGGAGCTTGACGTTGTAAAGCAATAATGGCAAAAGAAATAACGCAGCAAAAGTATCATTTGCTTCCTTCAGGAAGACAAGAAAGCAAAACAATTGTGGACCCCACTTTGCTTGCGTGAAGCAAGTGAAATTTCTGGTCATTTTTGCCAGCAGACAAACTAAATTCTGAGAATGCTCCTTAAGATTTGGTTTTACTCGATACCATTGATGACGATGCGATTTTCACAACTTTCTTCAAATCATTTTCTCACTTTTCACATCATCAGACGTGACTGCTTTATTTTGACTGATCCCGATGCTGTCAAGCACAACAGAACCTGTAGAATCAAAGTATACAGGGTGTCCCAAAAAAATGTGAACACTGTTTGATTGTTAATAAACTCCCTTGCTTTCATGTTTTTCGTCGAGCTTGAGGCACCATTCTATAGAGCGAGGCTCAACTTAGGTCTACAGTATGGAGGGAATCGTCAATCACTCTTCATTACTCTAGGATTACGGTAGGAACTTCGACAAGGATTTTAGGCCATTGGAGGCCATGTTATGATTCTGACCAAAACCAAACAAGTTAAAAACTCTTATACTATGGTAATGGAGGCCGCTGATTTCGAATATGAAATTTCCACTTTACTGTGATGCTTCTTTCCAAAGTTATCCCAGGTAAATCGTGGTAACTGAATTTCCAGCATTTGTCAGATAAGTGATTACATCGTCAAAAAAACTAAAAACACTTATAAAAAGTTTTGTAATGGAATCAGCGCGCGAAAACCCTAGTACACAATTTTTCAGATTTTTTGAAAAAAATTTTGCCGAATGGCATATTTCACAATACATCCACATGCTAGAAGTTCATGCCGTAATTCTACAATGACGAACACCGACCGGTGGTTCGCTCCATACTACAAATCTAAGTTGAACCTCGCTCCACAGAATGGTGCCTCAAGCTCGGCGAAAGACATAAAAGCAACCGAGTTATTAACAATCAAAAAAAAATCAAAAAAACAATCAAAGAGTTAGCACGATTCCAAGCCTCAAAACTCAGCTTCTCTCTTGCGCAAACATTTGATATGAAGCAGCTGCATTGTTTGCATGATGATGTTTCTGTGCCAAAGTTTTTGGGTTTTTCCTAGAACTGATCTTGAGGCTGTGGGCCTACAAACCAATTAAAGGTGTGACTGCAGTAGTAAAAACAGTGTTTTTGGTGAAATGACGTCTGCGTGGCCAAAACAAACACTCAAGGCTGCTGATTTTTTCTAGCCAAATAAACAGTCTTGTGGACTTCTACATACTATATGCTTACTTCATTGTACGGCTTCAGAAGCTGAGTTTTGAGGCTCGAAATCGTGCTAATTCTGTGGTAAGTTGGAACTTGGCTGAAAAACGGCACGAAAACGCGAAGATTTTCCAAGCGTCAAACAAAATACCTATCGAAAGGGCTTATTTTATCTCATAGCTTTGGTAGAAGCTATTTAGAGCGCGTAAACCACAGAAGAACGGATGTTTTTGGAGCGCATTCATCCCAAAAGCATTTAGAGCCTTCTGAAAAAAGTAACGGTCCCCTTTTTGAGCACTGGGTTCAGTGTATAGCAGATATGTCAGACTTCGTTACTGTAACTCTACAAAAATTTGGACTCAAATGATTGCAATCTTGGTTGAAAAATGGACCTTTATTTGAGGTGTTCGTATAATTATAAACCGCTAAAAATTCGCACTAGGCACGAAAACACTCCTAAGATTGACATCAATTTCCATCCTTATGGATCACATACCGTTTTCGGCCGTGTTCTATCACGTGTTACCAACGGCTTTTTGAGTTTCTCCCAAGAAGTCCGAAAAGTTACAAAATTTTGGGTGTTCGTATAATTATGAACCGCACTTTATAACAAGCAAATGAGCTAAACATCTCTGATAACGTCTAGTGTACTCGAACCGCAGAACAAAAGTGGCATTTATTTTGTTTTTTGATGATGCGCACACATCTACGCCGATAAAAGTGAAAGGATAGCAGGTGAACAGTGCTGTATAAGCGGCTTAGCTAGAAACATCAACGGACTTCGAGTGTGATAAGAGCTGCGTTCATTTCTTCTTTGATTTCGACAGTCCGGTTTTTTTCTGAAAGAGATAGCATCAAAATCAACAGCCAAGGAAATTCACCATATCTCGTGCAAAACCAAAAATGGAAAGCTCACTTTTGACGCAGAGATATTCATCATTCTGAAAAAAAACTAATGTTGACTTTGAATGAAAAAATGTGAGATTAAGATTTTTCAGCGTTGATGAAGCTTTTACTGCATGGCCAGAAATGAGAGCTATAAATATCAGGATCTACTTCCTGATTCTGGTTACTATGCTCCATAGCTGGGCTAGTACAATAAGGATAAATGCTTCTTTCTGTCTTTCTTAAAAAGTCAAAGGGAGATTGGAGAGTGATGTATTGATGGATAAAGTGGAGATGATTTTGAAGTAATCTTCAATTCACCCGTAAAGCGTTACTCTGAAATTGTTAAGGTTACTTTTCCAAGCTAGAGCGCTTTCAAATAAAAAATGGACAACCTGTAAACGTCAGCATGCACAGACATTTGAAAACATTCAAATGACAATGTAAAACATATGTGATGCCTGTGATCAAGGTACATGACTAAGTGGACAAGCTCAAGCTAGATAACCTAGATAACACTGATACACAAGATACCTTAAGAAACCAGTTGTTTGATTTGTATCACTCTACCCCCTATCACTGAAATCAATTCAGCATTCTGTGAGCTGATTTTGGTTCGTATTTAACCTTTGATTCGACTGGCTTAGCGGCTTTAAGGCGGGGCTTCGTGACTTAATTAAGGCCGCTCGCCCCGCAACGCAGTCTGAGTCTCTCCTGTGCATGTGCTCTCCGATCATTACCTAGCCTCAATTAGATCAGCAGCCCCGCCTTCCAGCCGCCAAGATAGTTGAATCAAAGGGTACATCATAGCGCAGAGTACCAATCCCTCTTCGTTGTAGAACGGTAGGATCTGCAGAAAGCTTAGAGCATTGAAATCGAATCTTGCACAAAAATGATTCTGCTTAATTATTGTATGTTACCTTCAAAATTTGCTCGGAGAACACGCCACGTCATTAAAACAGTATGTTAAACTCTCAAAAACTTGATAAGACCGTCTGAACCGTCGACCCAAAGCGGCAGGAACATAGAGCAGGAGAGATGTTTTAATTTAAACAATAGGGACACTTTCTTGGACACCCCGTATTGAGCATCTAATGAGCAGAAGACAACAGAGAAGCACATAATTTTCTTCGCGTACTTGCTTGTAGACAGTTATTTTTGAGCTTTATTCAGCTGGAGTGGCAGCACATTCCAATCTCGACCTCTCGTCACAATAAGTGAACTCTCCTAGAGACCTTCCGCCCTACACTCTCCAATCTTAGCTATCGTACACCAAACATTATACCCTTTACGATGGCTGCAAGCACAAAACACACGGCGGAAACGGATGTGATTCATTATTACGCTCTGGCTTAGACGAGACTTTGCAGAATCCCACCCTATAAAGTTCGCAATGTTCTTCACATACGCTACAATAGGATCTCGACTTATTTGTATTCAAACACGACTTTCCATGCTTATATTCAAACATAGCATGTATTATTTAGCTTAGTGAGGCAGAAGAAGGAGGCATTTGCGGCAAGAAAAGGAGGCATTTGATATTATTACAAGATTTGATAGGTTGTCCCAAAGTTTTTGTTTTCCTAGCAGATGTAGGGCGCTCAACAGAGCAAAGCTCAACACTCTACAAGACGGCCACCGAAGATCCACCTAAGTCGTTAATCATGTAGATTTTGAATCAAACGAAAGAAAAGTATCATCTAAAGACCGGATTTTCGCAAAATTGTACGAGGCTCTAGGTTGTCTTACGGTAAAGCCATTGCAGTATTCACATAGACTTGCTGAATTCCGGGCTAGAAATTGAGGAGAAAGGATAGTCCAAAAATGGCAAGTTTTGTGCTCTTCCACAAATGTGATTGTATACGTAAGTTGCAGTGGCGTACCGGGGGGGGGGGGCGCCCCCTCCCGAGAACGGGTCGCGAAATTTTTGAAAGTTACTTACATGAGTTATAAAAATGTGCAAGTGACTTGTTTATTTTTGTAAATAATTAAAATAATTTTTAAAAACTTTTAAAAACTCAAATTAGCTTTATAAAAAAATTTTTTCGGGGGCGTGGCTGACGCCACGCACCCTTTTTCCAGATTTTAGGAGTTGGGAGCCCGCAAAAATTTTGAGAAGCACCCCTAAAAATTTTTCGGAGTGCGTGGCTGACGCCACGCACCTTCATTTAGAAAAAAAATTTTTGCCGCGCCCCCCCCCCCCCCGAGCCGAAATCCTGGGTACGCCACTGGTAAGTTGTGAAATACTACCTTAAAATTTTGCCTTTGTATGTGCCCTGGTAATCGAGAAATAACAAGCGTAAAAAGTGACTGTTGGCTTCGGGTTCTTCGAGCTGTTTCTATTTCTTCTTTCGCGCCACGGATAACATCCGGGGATTCCTTTGAATTCTATAACGTACCTAGTGTACGATGACCAAGAGGGGGGAGTTGGAAGCTTCTGCAAGCAGATCCGATTTTCAGACTAATTAAGTTCAGTTTAATTTAATTTATTCAGTTTGATTATTTATTTTCTGACTCCAAACTTTCACTGGACGATGACTTAGGTGAATGTTTGTGGTTATTCTAAAGCTCGCTTCGCTCTATCGATTACTAAGCTCTAAGTCTTCTCGAATGCAAAAAGAATCTTGATTGACATATAAGTGGGATTACCCTTGAACGACTCAACATGTGGATGAAAATCGGAGTGACTAATAAGCTTTTGATAATTTTAGCACTGATGATGAATTAAGGACTAGAGAAATCAGCTACAGGGTATAGAATATCAGCCGATGTCACACCAGCCAACCAAGATTATTCTTTTCTCCTTAGACGTCCGACTGATTAGATCAGTCGGGATTTTCATCTCGCTCAGTTGAGAGGAAAAGTGATGAAGACGATTTGTGTACTAGCTAATATACTAGCTGATATGAAATTATGTGGACATGCGAGTCAGTAAAAGCGCGAGTCAATAAAAGATTAGGTGGAGCAGTGCAAAATGTAGAAGGAGAAGGTGCTCAACCTCATAGGAACATGTACATCAATGACACTTTTGATGACAAGATATTATCGTATTCGTGTCCATTCCAAACTAGCGAGGAAAAGGATTTTGCAAAAACATGGTAATAGATCATCTCGTGCTGGTTTTCATTGCGGATTGGGATCATCGACGGAGTTTGCAGCTGGATAAATGAGTCCTTTATCTAGCAGTTATCAAGTCCTGCGTTGCGAAAAAATGATCTATGTGTTTACACTTCGTAAACGTAGCAATCTGCATCAATCAAATATTTTAACAGGAACAATCTGACTGCAAATAAACAATGTAGGTAAACAGTGGATTACGAAATCTAGAACATAATGCATCGAAATTCATAACTAATTTCCCGACCCAGTTAAGACTTCAGTTTGTAATGATAAGTATTTGCTCACATGAAACCTGAAACTGAAAGAATACTTGTTGTGACAATATTGAATTTTCAGAATACTCGGTAGCACATAAATCATGTACCTTACTATCTCTACTTTAGGTATATGAACTCTATCTTCGAATGATCCTTTGCTACGAAAGATCAAGTTCTTCTGCCTGATTTTTTGAGCTTTTCCAAAGTTCCCAGCTTCGCGGTTATTCGATGATTCACGTACCCTTCCAGCAGGTTTTCCTTCATACAACCTCTTCGTTTATTGCATATGACTAAACAAAGCTGAGATTGAGATTCAAAATTCCCAAGTCGGTTTCTCAAAGAGTACAGACTTTAGCATCCCGGCGATCTCCAAGCAGCGGTCTAGTCGTGTCTTATACTGCGCCGGCTTTATTTCATTTTACGACTTGAATTGCTTCTTGACTTCTTCGCTTTGATTTATGATCATCAAAACTTGGGTTTCGAAGGTAAACGTCGGATCTAGGTGGGTAAAATTGAGTTGGAATAATTTAGAAAAATGGCTCATCTGATTCTTACACTTACCGACATCTATAGGCTGCAGCTTATAGCAAGTGCGATTTGAATTAGGTGGCTTCTCATGTTAAAAAAATGGCATATAACGCTAAGTCTGTAGGTTTTGTAGCGTGAAATGAAGGAATGTGTCTTTTTTGAACAGTAGCTCTCGCCCCTGTAAGCTCTACTTTTTCTTTTATCTCCATACTTCTAATTGGCTACTTCTAGCGTGGGATTTTTTTTCTTGATGCACTATAGCGGAGCGAGTGCAGTGAAACAATAAGTCATATTTATAAGTAGTGGAGATTTGTGTTAGATCGCAAAAATCAAGTAATAAGTGTTTACTGCAGGAAACGGCGAATCACAAAGAGTAAGAATTCTTGTTTGCCCTAGGGCAAAATCATGAATTTGTTATTTGATGATCGTGTCTGGCAAGCGGAGGCCTAGAGTCATGTAGTGCCACCGATCCCCAACACTGCGACAAAATATCACTCTCATCAAAGCGTAGCCTTGTCCTTGTCACAGGACTTGCAGAAGAAGAGCCAAAAAAACCTGCATTTTCTAGCCATGGATTCGCGGAACGCAGTCCCCATCGCTCATGAACTTGGCTAGGTATATGATCCGAAAAACCGATATGCGGACTACATTTGCCTGGGTTTCGCACCGTTACAGCACCGAAAGCGAGGGGGGTGACATGATAAACTAAGCAAAGCGAGAGCATTGAGACAACCTTGAGGCGCCGATACCAATCTAACGCAGCACGTGTCATTGTTTGTTTAAAGCCGAAAATGTGTAAGAAAGTGCAAAACCCGTGTTTTTCTGCGATTTCGCGGCCCGATCAAGATTAAAACAAGGGGAATGGTGCTTTTTGAAAAGTGCAGAATGCCACAGCTCATCTTCTAGACAACCATAAGAAGAAGACAAAGAAAATACAAAACGGCATTTTATGAAGGTCTAAGAATCACTGGCGATTAGAGAAAAATCCATATGACTACAAAAAATCCCTAGCTCCAAAGAATAAGAGGACTATACAGCTTGACCCTCACTAAAAATGCAAATGAAGCGCAAGATATTTATCTGCTGAAAAGGAATAGAATAACAAAAATAGGAGCATAACGGTCCAAGATGGATTTAGTTTTGCTAGTTAATTTTTTGAACTTTTAAAAATCGCTGTAATGCGAAATATTTTACGCTGGCATCTTTTGCGCTTCCTCTCAATAAGAGGGGGAACGATGGCGGAGATGATGGTACAAGATGGTTCTGTAGAGACCAGAACTGGTAGGTAACACTACCAGAGAATTTGCGAAACAGTTACAAAACGTTGAGCGAAAAAAGCGAATTATAGCTGTTCTTTTCTATTTACAACAAATTTCCCTTTCCAATCATAAAACAGATGAATAATGAACAGCTGCCACTATTGCAGGGTCATCAGTGGTATGATAGAAATGCACTTTTCCTTTGATTCGTCTCTCAATTGCGCACCTAGTTTCCTTCGGTCAACCTAACAACTCTTGTCTTCAATAGATATGCAAAATCAATAAACGATGCTGTAGAGATTAAGATTTCTAAAAAAATATCCAGCGAAGAAATCGTTGCTGTTCGGTGTCATTCACCTTTAGATTTGGTAAAGTTTGTTTTGAAACATTTACACCTCGGAAAGTGTCAATCTGTAGTATTTTCCAATTTTCCACTTATTGTGGCCTAAAAGAAAGTTCACACTTCCAGTTTTTTGTTGTATCTCCAAATGAGCGATTGACGTGATCCCGGAACGCGGCAATTACCGCTGACCCGCGACGGACCTCGTTCACTCATTAAGAAAAGTGCGTTAACGAAAGTAACAATCGCGTTTGCGCAGTAATGACGTAAAGTGTGGAGTAGATTGCCCTGAGTAGCCTCCTAAAGTTAGGTAATAAGCCTCGAGAATCTCTCGCGTGGACCGGTAAACCGATAGAAGGAGGCGGGACAGCGCAAAGGTATAAAAGCGCAGTGCGAACATATTGATGATATCGGTATGTATTCCTCCGATAGCAGCGACGAGAAGAAGCTATGGCATGAGGCGGAAAGCCTTCGCCGCATCGCCTTTTTCGGCATTTGTATCAGGTACTTTTATTCCCATATCCATTTTTATTTGTCTAGCAGCTTTCCTATTCCGTTTGAACATACTTTTCTTTGCAGTACCGTTGCCACATTGACTGCAATCGTCGCTATTCCCTCCCTGTACAACTACATGCAGCATGTGCAGTCATCTCTTCAAACAGAAGTCGAATTCTGCAAGCACCGAACGAATGGTCTTTTTGATCAGTACGAGCGCATGCAACGAATTAAGGGAGTACGAGGAGGAATTGTCAAGCGTCAGGCTGGTTACGATGCGCCAACGACCGGATACACCGGCGGTGGCGGTGATGCCGGTGTAGACGGCGGATCATCAGGAGGCACTTGCTGCAGTTGCAAATCTGGTCTGGCTGGACCTCCCGGTCCACCTGGACTTGATGGACAAGATGGCAAAGACGGTCTTCCTGGAGCCAATGGAGAGCCTGGTGCCGATGCTGCTCCAGATGCAGTACCCACTGCCGATGACTTCTGCTTTGACTGTCCCGCAGGACCACCAGGACCTCCCGGAAATCCAGGACCTAAGGGACCTAATGGAAATCCGGGAGCCGATGGACAACCAGGACCAGATGGCCAACCAGGACAGCCAGGACCTCCCGGACCACAGGGACCACCCGGTCCCGATGGACAACCAGGTCAACCAGGACAACAAGGTCCACCAGGAGTCGTTGAAGAAGTGCCAGTTCCTGACGGCCCAGCTGGACCTCCAGGACCACCCGGACCGCCAGGACCAGACGGACAACCTGGAGCACCTGGTCAACCCGGCCAAGACGGACCACAAGGACCTCCCGGAGACCCAGGACGCGACGGAGCCCCCGGAAATCCCGGAGCACCCGGCGAACAAGGACCTCTCGGAGAAACTGGTGCCGGTGGCGGTTGCGATCACTGCCCTCCACCTCGAACAGCTCCTGGATATTAGGAGTAATATCTGTAATTTTCTGCTCATTGTTCTCACAACCACGACCTCAAAATAAAAGCTATAATTTTTCTGTCTTGAATGAAGTTCTTTGATGAAAGGATTGAAGAATTATGGCGATTCTTTAACCAGATCTGCAGACAAAGTGCACTTATTAGGTTCAGTTTCGTGCGCACCCGCGGCATCCGCTATAATGACGGGGGTAGCCGCTGCGAATGAGTACAGTCCGATTTGCGCTATAGACAGGAAATTCTGAACTATGTGTGGAGATAAACGCATTAGCGCGAAAGCAAACCTCTCTTTAATTTCGATAAAACACAGAAAAGGAAAGAAGGGGCATCATTGGATCGAATGAGGATAAATTGCAAAGACTTTGAAATACTCCAGGGCTGCTTCCGTTTGTGAGTTTTAAGCTGTACAAAGTACAGCATGCGGAGTTAATCAGGTTATTGGTAAACATACAAAGCAGATTATTGGAGAGTATACTACAAACAAAGCAAAAGCCGAAGCCGATGAGTTCGTGTTGATTAGTACACCAGACCGTTACCGGATCTACTCAAAAGGAAAGTTACCGATTCCACTCCATTAGCCAGTATGTACGACATACAGGGTGTCCGTAAAGTATGTATACACTGTTTGATCGTTAATATCTCTTTTCCCAAGAAGTCTTTTGCCTTGCTTCAGGTACCATTTTGTAGAGCTGGCTTCAACTTAGATTTGCAGTATAGAACGAATCACCCATCTCTCTTCATTACTGTAGGATTACGGTAGAAACTTGAAACATATGGTGTCAATATGGAAAAAGCCGTTTCAAAATTTTTCAAAAAAAAATGTGAAAACTTGTGTAATAAAGTTTTTATGGACGCTGAGTTCAATACTCAACTATTCACAAGATTGCGAAGCTTTCTAAACGGTGCAAGCGCACTTTTTAGAAACATTGGAAAAATGGCCGCTACCTCTTACCTGGCATAACTCTTCAATGAAGCATCACAATAAGTTGGGAACTTTACCAGTTAGAATCAGCAACTCTAATTAGCTTAGTGTAAAAGTTTTCAGGCTGTTTTGTCTCCTTTCTGAGGCAAAATATGGCCTTTCATGGCCCAAAACCCTCTTTGAATTTTCTACCGTAATCCTACAGTAAAGGAGAAAGATGGACGATTCGCTCTATACTGTAAATCTAAGTTGAAGCCAGCTCTACAAAATGGTACCTGAAGCAAGGCAGAAGACTTTTTGGGAAGAGAAATATCAACGATCAAACAGTGCATACATACTTTACGGACACCCTGTATACTTGCTTTTTGAGTCACGGCCCCTAGCCATTTGCTAAGACGCAAGAGTCGGGGGCACTTTATTATTCGTTAAATTAGCTAGAGCGGAGTACCGATAGATCATCTTACACCTAGCGCGAAGTTTCCAGGCAGCCGAAGTTCCTAAGCATACCTCTGCCGTGGTTAATGATTGTAGGGGTTAAGATTTTATCACTTCGAAAAAATGCAGCAGATCTCTTATGTCTTCTAGCAGGGGAAGGATATCAGAACGGCGGGAAATCTGGAATCACATGCATATCATTAGATTTGCCTCGTTGAGCTGATTTCAAATCACCTTTCATATCTGCTACGCCGTCCTCAAGAAGTTATGAGCGTTTGAAGTGGTTATTGTTATTGGGGCTTCAGCGAATAAGGTGCTAAAAAATAAGCTTGGGAGTACACAATTAGATGATGTGGAGTTTACTTGGGACCGAATTGAATAAAAAATTCGTTCATTCGAATAAAACATTTGAATATATTCGTTCGAAATGCGATATGAGGAATTTTTCCATTTTCAAATAGTAATCAAAACTCGAACAATCAAAAAACGGGGTTTCGAATGAAATTCGAAACTCGAATAATCAAAAAGCGAGGATTCGAATAGAATTTGAAGCAAACTCGCTTCTTTCAGCAAACCTCGATAATGCATCTCTTTGCAGCCGTGATCACCTTTGAACTGTATGGAAAATCGCATTCCAATTCCTTGCGACGGTTTGAAATTATATGTTTATTTTGATTGATCGCTTTTTCGATATCAAGAGTTCGCACTGCTATTGGCATCAAATCAGCAAATCAGCAAGCAAACATCTATCGAATTCAAGCTCGCGCTCCGAGTTCATATACTGAAAGAAAACATGCTGACAGGAGTGTTTCCTTTGGCATGATTATGGTTTTGATCCGCAAGGATCCACAAGTAAGCATTCTTGCTAGTAAAAGCTACATTGCACAATGCCTCAATTCTATTTTCAGAGATTGTTCGTGGACGAGTTTATTTTGAGTAAAGGATATTGCGATTGTAGTAGAAAATTAGACGGTGCTGATTAATTTTTGTTCTAGGGGCTGGGAGTTGGTATAGGGAGGTAAAGGGCTGATCTTATATATAAAGCTGAATGTCTGTTTGTCTGTCTGTCTGTCTGTATGTATGTATGTATGTCTGTACGTATGTTCCGAATAGAAAATTCCATTTCTGAACCGATCCGGACCAAACTTGGCACACATACACTTCGGGCCCCGGCGGGTGTCATAGGCTACTTTTCGTCATCGATCGATGTCGATTTTATCGATTTTTATCGATTTTTTTGCTGAGTTCACCTACGGGGCTGGGAGTTGGCACAGGGGGGTAATCGAGCATGGGGATTTCGAATACAATATTGGTTTTCAGGATTATCGATTACTTCTAACGATTTTATCGATTTTTTGAAAATTTGAGTTAGGGGGCTGGCAGTTGGCACAGGGGGGTAATCGAGCATGCTGATCATCCCCAAGGGGGGTGATCAGCATGCTCGATTACACCCCTGTGCCAAATTCCAGCCCCCTAGCTCAAATTTTCAAAAAATCGATAAAATCGATAAAAGTAATGGACGATCTTGAAAACTAATATTGTATTCGTAATCTGCATGCTCGATTACTCCCCTGTGCAAACTCCCAGCCCCGCAGGTCAAACTTTACAAAAAAATCGATAAAATCGATAAAAGTAATGGACGATCCTGAAAACTAATATTGTATTCGGAATCCCCATGCTCACTTCCCCCCTGTGCCAACTCCTAGCCCTGTAGGTGAACTCTGCAAAAAAATCGATAAAAATCGGTAAAATCGACATCGATCGATAACGAAAAGTGGACTGTGACACCCGCCGGGGCCCGAAGTGTATGTGTGCCAAGTTTGGTCCGGATACGGCGGAGCCGGGTAAGCCAGCTAGTTATGAATAAAAACCTAAGCTGATTTCACGTTTTTTGGAAAAACTCGAGCTACAAGGCTGGGAGTTGGAAAGGGGGGAGGGGGTAAGTGAGGGTGCTGATTATGAATAAAATTTACTTTGTTGAATTTTACCGATTTTTGCAAATTGTGTGGCATACTGAGATCCATTCGGGTGAAAAGACTGCCTTCAACGTATTAATCTTGACGAATCGTCGGGAATTCAAAGTTCAAAACGACATTCTCGTAATCGGATCTTGATATTATATCGGATATTTAGAAAGGAAATTTCACAATGATATGGAAAACCTTTGAATATTCAGAATTTATCCACACGCAAAGGGTCATTAAATAGCCGCGATGTCGGGGTAATTCACCAAAAACCCTTTCTATAAGAGCAAATTGTAAATTTTCGGTGTTTTTTTTAGCCCTTACAAAACTTCCTTTTTAAGAATCATAATCCGATCACTTAAAAGTCGTTTTGAACAAAGTCATGGATTTCCGATGGTTTCATCAAGATCAATACGTCGGATACCGTCTTTTCTACTCGAATTAAGGGCTCAGCTGTATAGGAGGTGTGAGGATGCTGATTATGAATAAATCAGTTTTAGCCGGGTATGTCAGCAAGTTTTAGATATGGTTGCTCTAGATGCTCGATGAATCATTCGAATATTTATTTAAAATTCGACTCCCAATGTTCGAACATAATCGATACTCATTCATTCGATGTTCTTGATTTTGCGATTTTATTCGGGTTCATTCACTTGAATGTTTTCAACTCTCGAGTCTATTCTTTATTCGATATTTATTTATTCGAAAATTTTCATTTTCGAATTTATTCGATATTCATTCATTCAGTGAAAAATTTCGAAACTTTTCTAGTGTGGAGGAGTGTACTAACTGGAAGGAATGCACACATGTACCGCAATAGAGTGGGTGTTTTCTAACAGCAATTTTTCGAAATTCTGTGGCATTGCCAAACTCGGACTGTCACACGCTCACAATTCCGTTCAAAGAAATGCGCAGCAGATATGAAGGATTGGAATCAGCTCTACAAGACAAATCTATTATATGCATTTCTTTCCAGATCATCGATTTGGGATCCTATCCTTGTTAGCGCTACTTGTTGTCTAAAGCTGAAATCTTGTGTTGACGATAACGTGTGAAGTCCCACGTATAAATTCAGTCTTCCGCTGGGTATGCATGAAGACATTTCGTGCTGCTTAAATGTAGTCAATTATGCAAAAACCTATAGCAAAATTTGGAGCATCTTGTATATATATCTAACATGGGAGAAAGATGTTAGCATTTACCAACCTAGCATGTACATTATGGATTTACAGGGTGTGAAAAAAAAACGAGAGTAGTTTATCGATGAGAAAGAACAGGTACATAGAAACAGCAAAATTGGTACACAAGTCACGCACAAATATAATGCAGCATTCTTTCACTGCTTCTCGATTGCACCTGTCACGGCACCCAGGTAGCCGTAATAGAGGTCCCATGCCTTTACGAACATTGCTTCTTCCACTTAGAAAAAATACAGTATGATAGAGCAAGCCACTAACTATAAAGATATTCTGCAAAGCTAAAATAAATTTGTGTCTGAGTAGTATTAAATGAGACAACCAAACGGATTTTACTAAATGCTCATCTGAAAACTTATGCGAAGACAGTAGCCTTTGGTATGTAGTATATAGAATAGCGTATAATGGTGTTATGTAATACCATGTTGTGCAGATCATCAGTCGCATATTGTTTCTCATTTCTTTCGACAGCCTGTTTGCCAGGAGATGCTACGTTCTTGAAATTCAAAGCAGTTTTCGAAGGTAGATCTTTGGACTTCAAAGGCAGTGTCCCAGCAGATTGTGCACTTCCACCTTTCTGCATGTTTTAGGCCTTTTCGCACGTAGAAACCGAATTTGAGCTTTGAACGGGATGAAAAGGCTGATTTTGGGGCGTTTACCCAATTAGAAAAAAGCAGCTCGGACGAGATTTATAATGAAAAGTTGGGAGGTCCACACACGAAGACCCTGCCGCCTAATTTTTGCTTTGGATAGCATGTACAATGCGAGAGGACGGTTGTGGGGTCCTGCGCCGAACAGACAAGGAAAGCCGTCCGAGCGCGCGCCGATTGGGGTTCGCGCACCGGTTCAAGGGCCATTTTCTCGGCCCGGGAACATCAACCAGCCGGACTGGGGTGGAGGACCATATGTCGCCGAATTTGGAAGAGTCCTGCGCAGATTCCCTGCAGGAACGCATGTCCGCGCATATATAAGGGTGCGCATTTGTCGCAAATGACCGCGGGGACCGCCCTTTTTCGGCGACATATAGTCCTCTACCCGCCGGACTGCGCCTGGAGGTCAGTGGGGTGACCAGAATCCCCACACATCTATATCCCCAGTGCGCGAATCTACCGGGACACTGCCTTAAGGCTAGTCGTTTGAACATGCGCTTCAGCCGCAGTGCGCCAACTGTCATCGTATGGTAAAGGCTTATAGCTCAAGAGGCTTAATGAGGATAGGTCGTTGGATTACTAACCGACTTTGAATCTAGTCATACACGTTGCTTGCAGCCTTACTAGTCCTCAGCCCATTGTTCGCCAACTTTCTTCTCGTGAACGAGCTCAACATAGGTGATTGAATTGAACAAGCTTGCACGCAGTTGCGTTAGTTCTTCAATAGGTTTTCGCTGAACACATGCATTCGGAACATTTGCAAGATATTTTGAGACTATCCTCAGCACTTTTGAGGCGCGGGTTAGAAATCGAAATAATTCGCATATCCTCCTAGCTTGAGTGCTTCTCTGTTCATAAGTCATCAGTTGAGAAAGATGTTGAGCTAGAAAGAACCTGAGGTTAAGGGCTGAGATTGTTAATCTGTAGCTATTCCTTTTTAGAAAATAATTCTTTAAGGAAATTTCTCAGCCCTGTGCCGCAGTGATAAACTCCTCGCCCCCCATGAACCTCATTCATGTAAACAAAGAATTCAAATTACAGCAGGTCATTGCGCTAAATGCGACTACGAAAACAAAAAAAATGTCAAGCACCTCTGGAAGTCTCAACACATTCATGACCATACGAGTCTCGTCGTGATGTCGTGATGTGTTCGTGTTCTGCCTTTTCGGGCACTAGGACCAGGTGGGTGGTATGCTTTCTGAAGCTTTGACTTTGTCATTTCAATGAATGCAGCGCATTTTTGCATGCTTGGAAACATCTGGACGAAGCTCCAGACAGTGGTCTGAGGGTCTTTCAAGGGGACGGTATCAACAAGAGTACCTGAGTTTTATGCCGCAAGCCCCAAAGCAGCAGATCTCGAACTTACAAGGGAACCGTGTCGAGTCGAAGTGGCCTTTCCAGATGAGACCCATACAGCTTCAAAGAGTATTAAACGGTGATTTCAAATCTGCCTTCCAAATCTGCCAAGCGCCTCTGGACCCCGAGTTATGACTGTTCTTCGGAAGGAAAAATGAATGCAGAATTTAGGTAAAATTGATTGTTACAATCTTTCCAGCGCTCAGATAAAGCAATGTTAAGTATTATCATATTAAATAAAATGTATCCATTGCATAAACAACTCTGATACTTGACACTGGACCATTTGAGCAAATTTGGGCGATTTTGCTTCAGTTTTGCGTTCAATTTTTTGACCTGAAAAACGAGCATAACTCGGCGTCCAGAGGGGCTTGGCAGATTTGGAAAGCAGATTTGGAATCATCGATTAATGATTAATGCTCTTCAAAGCAGTGTGGGACTCACCTGGAAAGGCCACTTCGACTCGACACGGTTCCCTTGTAAGTAAAAGGAGTAGCCATGATAATCGCTAGGTTTCTCAGTATGACTAACATCTGATTGAAAAGAAGTTTCATTGTATCCCAAGTGTTCGCGACTATCCTATGCTTCGTCGATGTAATTTTTCGGTTGAGCGATTTTGTACCAATTTTCTAACGCGTGATCTACGGACTCGTTGGGTTCATCAGTTTTCCGGCCCACTCATAATGAGAATCCTCCTCCTGCATGTTGGAGTTGTTTTTGCTAAAACTTGATTCCGTTGACTCCTACAGTTTCAAACGGCTTGCAAGAAGTGGAACAATGTACAACCAAGGACCACTATCGAATTGATCGAGATTTTTCGTAACCAGCAGCAGCTAGCTGAGAAGTGGGAGCGCAAGTCTATTTCGTTCCGGACCACATGCGGTAAAGCATACGTTAGTGTACCGATGTCGTCGGGCACCTCGTTTGCACGCTAGGCACTCTGGCTAAATGAAACAACTTCTGATTTACGAATTGTCGGTCGTATGCGGTATGGTATGCTGCCTTAATTTCGCACTTGCTTTGTAGCGTTTTAAAATCTCCCCTTTATCAAGTGTACTGAACTAAACTGAACTGAATCCCTAATTTCATTTGTCAGTTGAATTTACAACCGCCCGTCCTATGCCTCAGAGACCATGTACCGTCCAGTTAACTCCGCGGCGACTCAGGCTGAAGTGAGCTGAAGGCAGTGGCTTAGCAAAACTGAACATCTTTCATTTTCGGTATGGTAGTTCGCTTATATCCAAAACTAGAACAGAGCAAGTCCGGAAACACCGCAAGCCGCCCATGCCAACAAAACGGTCCTCCATGCGCGCAAGCCATTCTTACACGCGTTCGACAAGTTCGCAATTTCCCTCTCACCGTCGGAGGCGGCATGCCGCAATGTTTTAATCGCAAGGATCCCGCAGCGATGAGTCTATAGGGCATACCAACCACCATCGGTTGTGGGTACCCAGGAGATGAGGCAACGCGGGCGCGACGCGAGCGAAGGAGATTGCACTCGAGCGAGAAAGCTAGCCATGTTCTTACACCCCTAACGTTGATTCACTTTATGTTTACCTTCTTCTCCTGTTAGGCATTGGATTCCGTGCTTGTATCGATTACTAAACATTTCTGGTGGCTTTTCAGATGAAGAGTTTTCAAAGAGGGACGGTGAAGTGCATCTTTTGCTCTTGCTTAGCCGAAGATTATTCATCCATTCCCTGTTGAGAGACTCGAGCACGCTTTGCACAAGTATGATGAAATCATGTTACTTGTTCTTTACCCCATTTGTTTACTACTAGAAATTAGAGGAGAAACAGCAAGTTTGTTAAACAACACGTGCAACGTTTTCAAGTCTCCTAATCTCAGAATTAGCGATATAATGAAAGCGTCAAATTCAAGTCACAGTCAAGAAGGCCGCATCACGTTTCGTTACCAATTTGGAAGAAAAGAAGTTTCAAGGCGCTCATGCTGCTCATAACACGTGAATTTTGGAGAACAAGATATTCCAACATGTCTAAGTATGAAATGAAGTTCGACAGATACGCAAGAGAAGTTTCTATATAAATCAGCAAGGAATTTTGGATAAGAGCGATATTCAACCTTTCCCCAGATCTAACAGCGAATGCTTTCGCGCTCGGGTGCTAATTTCGCTGCCTGCGCCGCGCGTTTGCAGCCTCATCCCGTGAATAACCACGATCGATGGTGGTTGGTATGCCCTATAAACCTTGGCGCGAACTCTTACACTCGTCTCGACCCAAAATGAAATGCCTTACCAATTGCTGATTGCGCCATTTTCGCGCTCTCTAACAATAAGATGGCGAAACCAAAGCGTCGGACCACCAAATTGAGCTAAAAATTTCAGGTTGAAAATTTGCCGAGCTACTGCCTTTGAGTTCTAGTAACTATGTCTCTACTAACTATGCAACTTCTAGACATCGCCAGAAGTGGGCGAATAGAAAAATTGAGCTTTTTTATTGGCATTCAACCATATTTTGCGGCATGGGTAAACCTTTAGCGAGCGGTCTTCTTTAGCATCACATGGTTTGCGAACGAACACCATACAATCATTTTCTACACAGGTATTAGTTCTGGGAATTTGAAATCTGCCAATGAGCCTCAATTTGCATGGAGTCAACCAAAACATGAAGGCAGTCTTTGCAAAGTTCCTGAAGAATGGACATGAAGGACACCGCGAAAACGTAGCAATCAAGCTTTTCGCCAGCATAGTTGCGTTCCTATCGTAAGTTTTGATTCTACTATCAAAAGACTCCTTTAGAGCAAAGTTTCAATTTGTGCCTATTGTTCAGCAGCAAATATTGGATTGACGCAAAGTCCTTACGTAATTCAAAGGAGATTTAATAAACTTTCAAACAGAGCCAAATTCATACTTTGTATCCTAAAGAAAAGTGGAAGGTCTGCGTTCCATAATAGATGTTTAAGTGTAACACTCTGTACATTAATCACCAAGAACGAAGTTTGCAAAAATTGCCAATTAAGATTTTGCCATTTTGAGTTTTTGCCAAAAAGAACGCTGAGGAGCGCTAGCTAGCTCAAAAATTGTGAAAATCTCTTAAAATGCTGTTTGACGCTCCAAAAAGTCTGTGTTCTCAAAAGGCATTAAGTCCGAATTTTGGTTCCAAACTGCGTTTGTCTGAAAAAATTGCCGCGATGAGGAATTTTGTCTGTGAGAAGTTGCTCACGATTTTGTTTTTGAATTTCCATACAAGATTGAAACCTCCCAAAGTGACGTATAGTGACGTATGGAATTTTGCTATGGGGGAGTGAGGGGGAGGGGCAAAATATTTTTCTGATGAAAGTGCGTGGCGTTAGCCATGCACTCCGAAATAATTTCTGATATGCTTCCCAAAATTTTTGCGGGCCCCTCGCCCCGCAGTTTCAGGAAAAGGGGGTGTGGCGCTAGCCATACCCCGAAAAATTTTTCTATAAGGCTAAATTGAATTTTTAAAAAATTTAAAATTTTTCTAAAGTTTTTACATGTATAAACAAGTCACTTACTTACCAAAATTTTATAACTCAGGTAATTTCCACAAATTTCGCTATGGGGGGGGGGGAGGAGCCCCCCCAGGAGGGGAGGGGGGAGGAGCCCCCCACCCCCCTGGTGCGCCACTGCCTTGAACTTATATTATAAAGCGATAACCTTGGATTAGGCTGAACGGGAAATAATGGGACAGCTTAATTTTTACTGGATCGTAAGATTTTTTGCTTCGGCCTACAATAAGCAGGCGGCAACTTAAACGTCACTTACGTGAGCATTCTTTGCCTACCATTCTGTTAACGCGCTACCGCTTCTCTTTCTCAATCCCTGGCGTGACTCAAGGAACTCGGACAGAGTTTTTTGAGCATCTCTCAACTTGCGCTGCTATACCGTAAAGTCATGATGCAAGTGACAAACTATCCAAAAGAACTAGACTCCTTTGAAAGATGTATCAAGCATTTGGAAGTTCTCTCTGTTTCAAATAAAGAGCGCAAAGCATGAAAATGCGATTTTTGGCGCAATAAAAGACCAAAAAATTATGTTCTAGCCTATAATTTCCAAAGACGAATGAAATGTGTGTTAAACTGCTCGGATGGATGAAGCGTAATAATTACAGATGGTAGCCAGAAAATTTGCATTCACAAGCAAAGAGATAATTAAATTATGCTCGGTCTCGAAACTCTTAAAGGCAGTGTCCGGGCAAAAACTCGATTTTGAGATTTTGTGCTTATACGGGCCTATTCGCCATGCTGAATCCGAAAATCCACATTGGAAAGCGCGAAAACGGCGAAAAAGGGCTCTAACGTAGGAAGGAAATCAGAAGTGGGCGGGGTCTTCCCCACGGTGAATTCACGTTCCCAGCTTCGGGAGCGATCTTTTTGATTCCGGTTTCAAGTCATTCGTTTGCACTTCGGTAGTGATGTCAAATGCGGCTAAAGGATTCGAAAATTTTTCTGGAAGCTGGAAGCGTGAATTCACAACAAGGAAGACCCCGCCCACCTGCTGATTTCCCTTCAGTATTAGAGCCCTTTTTCGGCGTTTTCGCGCTCTCCAATGTGGATTTTCGGATTCAGCATAGCGAATAGGCCCGGGTAAGCACAAAATCTCAAAATCGACTTTTTGCCCGGACACTGCCTTTAATGGCCCATACGCCATACGCACGAAATGGCAGCCAGGTATTGCAGGATCATACAAAACTTCTACTTCCAGTCGCGAAAAAATATCGCGGTATGGCGTAAAAATGCATTTTTGATTTTTTCTCACAAGAGAATTCGAACGAATAGTCCAAGATAATGCATTACCATGCGAGTGATAACTTTTTCCAAGTTTGCAGAAGAAGTATTCAGTGATCAGCGCATTAAAAGCCTAGGAATGGCCGCCGGAAATGTCCTGGATCTCAACCCAATCAAATTACTATGGGGTAACATAAAGGGTTACCTCAGGGAAGTCGAGAAGGTGTGACTCTCACGTGAAGAAAAGCTGAAAAAAAGCTCGACTTCTGGTTTTCACCAGTTGAGCGAGCGCTACTGAATCGATTGCATGACCACATATGATTTGCTGCTCAGGCGTTACCAAAATGATGACTTTTTAATGCGATTGCTACCGAAGACGAAAAATGGATTCAGTACGATAACGTAGCACGGAAGAAATTAGGTAGATTTGCGAACAAGGTGCGCAGGTAACTTCCAACGATGGAAATCATGCAGAAAATTCGTCTTTATGGATTGACAAGGAATTCTGTACAATGTCTTGAAACCGAACCAAATTGTTAAGTGTGGCAAGTACTTTTCACTCCTATTAAAGGTTAAAAAAGCGATGGAGCAAAAGGCCGGCATTGCAAAAAGAAATGCAGCTCAGACTACTGGACTTCGGGAGGGAAGTCATGCCGCATATACCCATAGTCAAGATATAGCACCATTGGACTACCATGTTCACAGCTCTACGCACCTGAGGGGAAGAGGCTTCACCATTTCAGTGTGCAAAGAGCACACTGAAGCCGTTTTTCGCTGATAAGCAACAGGAGTTCTTTAGCGACGGAATTCTCAATCTGCCAGAAAGATGGAGTAGGTCATGGGTCACAATGGTGCTCATATAGTAGAAAATGGAACGATATTATTTAGACTACAAATATGTAACTTGTCAAAATCAACTTTTCCGGTGTGTCAAGAAATAATATGGTATCTCGCTCACGGCAAGGAAGGCCACATGAAATTCGTTCGATAAACTATTCAAACAAAGAGTCCGTGGAAGGAGAAAATAAGTAGAACTAGATTTTCTCTAAAAACATCTTGCACGTTAATTAAGAACATGCGGGTCCTGCTATAGTGATGGTACGGCAGTTTCGACAATGTGTTACGATTTCAAGATATGCGATACTATATCGCAACATTCTTTGATATCTGATATCTGATTCTTTTGCTTTCAATACTAGTGACTATTCAGTTTCTGAAGCAACGATGGGAGCACGTTGTCTCCATCCTCCTTTGGGAGGTTTATGACATGTTAGTGGAAAAACATGCACCGATATTCTTCAGTAGACAAGCCTTTGGAAGAAGACCTAGGCCAGGAGGCCGCCAAACACCAAGGACGGCAATATCAGCGTCATTCGTGAAGAACAGGATCAACTCAATAACATCCAGTGCGCGCTCGAATTCCTCACTATTGACCGTTTGGAAGAGGAAGCGGAGCCGTACATTACTGAAGAAGCGTCAGACGTCACATCCAGGCGAAATTGGATGACATATTGAGAAACTCATCCAGAAGTGTCTCGAAGATATGACGGTAACCAAGAGATTACCAGATACCGAGTTCCTACTGAGGATTACATAGGATTAAGACAATGCTCTGGAGGACAAAGCCAAACGGACGGAAAAAACAACTGCACAACAAATACTCCAACTTACCCCGCTGGTGCAACAGCAATCCAAGCACTTGGAGGATAAGATTAACGACAGCAGTGAACTTCTTAACAGCTCAATGATTGACTTGATGGCACAAATTTCGGATCTTTTACGTAACGACGAGCGACCACCAGAACGTCACCAAAGCAGCACTCCATCTGTCGGAACACACAAGCAACGACGCAGCCGCTCACTTCCACCGGCTAAAAGATCACCAAGAAACCCGGAACTCCCCTTACTACAACGCAAGCTCGACCATCTCGCTCACTGCGAGAAAAGACACTACGGAAGCGAAGCCGCACAACCAGGATCCGGCATAGGCGGTCTAGGGTCAAACTGGACTTCGTTTTTGAAGTTAGAAGCAACGGGGATATCGTTTTTACAGGGTCCCTGGGGGAAGCGCCGATAGAAAAACTGAACGAGAACGAATATGTCAGGTTATACGAGTTAAATGTGTTCTTTCGCAACCGCGCGAATTTCAAACGCAAGACTTAAACAAATAAATGGCCTGTTTACAGCGCAAAATCATAACAATTATATGGCTCCGAATTTGGGCTATGTGTATACAATATTACTCTAAACTATGTTATGTAAGAAGTTCCCAAAACTTATGTGTCCTAGTACTCGTTCCCGAATTTGTTGGTTTCTAGACCAACACCAAACCAACTGGGTTGGTTCGGAGCATAAATGTCGGAGAGTTCACATAAGTTTTGGCTCTTTTCGATTTGGAGATTAGACCGGTCAAAAACGTATCATACAGTGAAGAGAGCGAATCAAACTATTGCCTCTCCTCTTTTTTTGAGTCAAAAGTAGTATAAATCTATGCGTTGATAGATATTGCGCTCCAATCACACGCAGTGTCTTTTGAACTATGTGACGCAAAATGCATCGGCAGATTGTTGAGGCCGCAGATTTGGTTGGTCTAAGAAGTTTTCGTCATTCTGAGCACTAAAATGGTACCCTACCCAATGACAGAGCCTTTAATTGAGTCGAAATGTTTTCTTTTTGCTTTTTTTTTGTTATATTGGGTATCTCAAAGTGCGCTTTTTTCGCTTTTTTATTGTTGTTTTGATTGAATAAGGGTTTCCCTACTGACTTTTACGTCAAGAGGGAATTCGTAAATTTTCGTCAAGTCATTTATTTATTTATTTATTTATTTATTTATTCAATACGCACAAGGCGTGCCATATTTGAAACAAAAAAACGAATACTTAAAGCTTGAACAGTAAAGAAAATAACAAAACATCCCAAAAGCTCGAATCCAGCTCCGTGAATGGAAAGGGGTTAAGCCTGTGGACCGTGTAGGAATATCAGTGCAGATGCTCGGTGGAGTCTGACCCATGTCCCCTGCTTGCAGCAAAAGTGCTCTTAGATTATTCAACTTAAGCAGTTGTAAATGCGGGGAACAGATGTAATATTGAAAATTTGCCCGACTGAGTTCGGGGGATAGTGCAGAACTCCGAGATAAAAGATTGTGATGCAAAAAATGTCAGGCCAGACAAGCTATTTCCAAATAACTACCGAAGGATGAACCGGACCCGAACCATGTGTGGATGAGTAAAAATCCGAACAGCGAGTGACTTGAAGGTCCACCGATCACAAACGTGGTACATGAGAGAGCTATCACTGGAGAACCTTCTGCGCGATGAGTGAGAGATTGACAGAGTTGGTCGATTACATAGTACTGGAGTAGGCCCGTAACACGCGTAGCAGTGGGTGTGGGAAGGGTTCGGCAGGGTTCGGCAGGCAATCGGTAGCACTATACGAGCGATGACAAGAAAATCCTCTGGAAGAAAATCAGTCAAATTCAACTTCTTGGAGAAAATCAGTCAAATTTAACTTCCTAAGTTTTCGTTTGAAAGTGATACTATCTGGAGAAGACAAGATTTCTTTAGGTAAACACTGAAGATATTTTGAAGTGCGTGCGAAAAAACTGTTTTCTGATAAAGAGTTGAATTGTTTACGCCCACGATTTAGATGTAAGTAAACAGAAAACCCGGTGGTCCTTCCACGACTAAGCCTAAACACCCAGTATTTAGAAGGTCTTAGTTTAGTCTCGCCTCTAAAAATCCTGAAAGCAAGTATTATGTCGTGCAGGATCCTACGATGTGAAAGGCTTTTAAGACCTAAGACTTTCATTCGTTCACCATAGCTTGGAAGCGATCGTGGATAACCACAACTGGGATAACATCTGTAAAAAAGCAAGCGTGTAAAAACCTTCTGGACGTTCTCCAGGGCCTGCTTATACTTCCTCAAAAAGGGGCTCCAAACCTGACTTGCGCTCCAAACCTGACTTGCATATTCTACAATAGGGATGACAAATGCTTTATAGAGTTTCAGTAATATTTTTGAATCGGCTACTCTAATATTACGAAAGACGGTGTACAGAATGGAGAATGCACGAGAAGTAACACTTGAAATTTGCAAGTCTGGTTTCAGAGTGCTATCGAACACAACACCTAAGTCTTTGATAGATGTTTTATTCACCAAAGAAACTCCCGCATGCTCATACTGTTCATCACTTGCAGTAGCACCAGCATGGAATACCGAGTTTTTATTTATATTTACTGAAATGTCCCAATTTGTGCACCATTCGACCATGTTATTGATGGCCTGCTGCAGAGCATCTTTGACTGTTCTCTGGTTATCCCTATTGTATATACCATAAATTTTGATATCGTCGGAATACATGAGAACATGTATGTCAGGATGAGTTTTTAGAATGTGGGGTAGCTCAGCTGTATAGACTAGGAATAGTAAGGGTGAAAGAGCACCGCCCTGTGGAAGCCCGCTTATACAAGGAAAACGTCCAGAATGATCTCTCCCCACTCGAACCGTCATATACCTGGAGTGTAGATACGATTTTAGCCAATCAAGCAAGGGTCCTCTAATACCATAATGCTCAAGCTTGTGCAACAATTTACCATGACTTATACGATCAAAAGCTTTCGACAAATCGAAACATATAATATCTACTTCTTTCTTATCAAGATATGCCTTGATACAGTCATGACTACATTCCATTAGTTGGGTTACTGTGGATGTACCACTGTGAAATCCATGTTGTTCCGCGGGTATGAAATGGGACCTTTCCAGCCAAGAGACAAGTTTGGCACGGATAATTTTTTCAAGGACTTTACATGGTACTGGATTTATGCTTATAGGTCTAAACTCTGTCACAGATTGAGGTTTGAAAACTTTCGGAACAGCAGTGACAATTGCTTCTTTCCAAATGTCAGGTAATTCACCACAAATGAAACTAATATTGAAGATATGTGACAGAGGGAGCGAAAGTTCTCTTGCACAACGTTTGAAGACAATCTGGGGAATGCCGTCGAAAGGTTCAAACGTAGAATGCTTTAGAGTTTTGAGAAAGTTTTCGACATTAGAAGGCATGATTATAGGTGTTGAGCAGGTATGGTTCAGAGATGCCCCCAATGCTTTAGTACCCGTAGTACTTGTGGAAAAAGTTGTTACAAAAAACTCAGCTAATGCTGAAGCCTTAGAGTGATCTGTTAGGCAGGTGTTACCTAGCATGCCTTTCAAGGCGCCGTAATGTTGTAAATGCTGTATACGATGGATATAAGCAAAGAGATTTTTAGAGTGATTAGACGAAGCCAGGTGTCTCTCGTGATTTGCGAGGAATTTCTTGATGTGGAATGTCACGTCAGAGCAGACCTTACAGTATAATGGGCGGTTGTACTGAGCAGTTCTGAAAAGTCTTCTTTCTGGAGCAGAAGCGACTGTATGTGACGCGGGTATCGTAGATAGCCAATTCTGTGTACACCAAATGAGGTATATTTAGCCAGTAGACTATACATAACACAGCAGAATCTGTGGTATACATCAGAGGGGCTAATGTACCGATCGAAGATCTCTTCCCAGTCAAAAGTGTGAAGGTCATTTTTCATTGCTTCGAAATCAATTTTGTTGAACATAGGAAATGGGATAAGTTCATTTTTGGGATTTTGGAATTTGTACAAAAATTCGATGGTACTGTGATCGGATGTGCCAAACGGCGCTTTGACGGATAGATTGTGTACTGAGTTAGCACCTGATAGCACCCAATCTAAAATGGCACCATCGCGGATGGGTACTGTAACGAATTGCCTAAGGAGGTCCAAGTCACGAAAGAACTCGAGAAATCTCTGAGCTTGTAGATAAATATGTTGTAGTGAGTCACCAGAACATCTCATGGGAAGATTGAAATCACCAGCGATCAGGATATTCGGAGTACAATGGGTAGAAGCTAAGAGGAGGTCCACAAGCATATCATCTGAATCAGAAGCGGAGCTGGGAGGACGGTAGATACATATGACTCGAGTTTTGGAGAGAGTTTCGGGTTGGTATAGATCAACCAGCTTTACTTCACAACTGGAGTTATTCTCGATTGCAATGCTCTCACATAATAGCGTTGATTTAACCAATATGCAAACTCCTCCTCCCTTCTTACGTTTTCTATCAGACCGAAAAACCATGTACGGTAGATTGGAAACTATTTCAGCATCATATATTTTCGAAGATGACCACGACTCAGTGATAAAAAGAATATCGGGAAGTCTACTAGTCAAAAAATGGTGTAACAGTTGTAGCTTGTTTACTAAGGATCTAGCATTGAAAAGAATACATCGCAAAGAATCTCCTTGCCCGCAGCTCAGTTTCCCTGCATTGTAGAGGAAACGTGGTGTGAGCCTATTGCAGACTGAGAAGAAGAAGGACTGTTGCCAGCCAATGAACTGGCAAGCACCAGCTCACCCTTGTAGACAACAAATCTATCTTCAAAGCTCCGACTCTGATTCAGCTGTCTAGCCTGGTCCCTCAACTCACGCTCCTTTTCTCTTTCCCGAGCCGTCATGCTGCGCCGGATATAGACTCCCTTATGACAAGGAGAATCTTTGAGCGGTTGGGCTCGCGAAAGAGCGGAGGCCCAATGACTCCTCTGTGGCAGTTCTACTTTTACCAAACGCGGCATATTAGTCGCTTTTCTGCCCATGCGAAAGATCTTGACTGGCCGACATTCCAAATCAAGAACATCTAACACCTCGCGAACTTTCTTTTCTGTATCCTCTTGGCGCGCTGAAGCAGTTGGTTCATTGCGCCCATCCCCCCTAAGCTCAGGGAGGCCTGCGATAACAATGCTTCTCGATCTACAATCTCTTTCGATCGCAGTCTCGCCAAACTCTCCAAGCCTCACGAGAATCTCATTTGTAATTTCTCGCACCTCAGGGATATTAAAGGCAGTGTCCGGGCAGAAACTCGACTTCTAAAAAATCAACTTATCTGGGGTTATCCGCAACGCTGAATCCGAAAATCCACATCAGAAGGCGCGAAAACGGCGAGAACATGCATTTTCCAAGTCGTCACATTTCGAAATTTGGGGATCCCCGCCAGGCTAAGACGCAGAGGTTGCAAAGAGCGCACGGTTTTTAACTGTGGCGGCATACGTACTCTGCCGTCTGGCAGGAATTCAAACAACTCGGAGGACCCCGCCCCAAGGCGTAAGTTTCCCCAATTTGCAATCGTTTTTCTTGCTTTAGGTCGAACGTTTTATGCTCGCAGTTGCGCGATGTTGTGTCTCAGGGGGGCTACTTTCACATGGCAGAGAAATCTCAGAACCCCCATTTTGCCCGGACACTGCCTTTAAGATCCAAGAGCTTTTTGAATAGCTGAACATCATCACAGTCTATGTTCATCACCGGAAGAACGCAGCAGTCTGGAGCAGCAGATCCCTCAGTATTACCATTTAGACCCCTCCCCCTCCGGAGTGTGCTGAGGGCGGACTTGATCCCCGGCCTCAGCACCTCTATGATCTACAATACGCGCCAAAAATCGACTATTTTAGCGGCGCCGACTCGGACTTGCAGTGGGATCAACTCAAGTGTTTCTATTTCGTCATGTGGTTCGCGTATATCTCGATTATTTATATTTTTGCATATCTATGATTCTTTATCTTGTTCACATATCTCTGATTTTTATTAGCTCGCATTCCTTATTTGTTCATCTCTGATAACCATATGTTGTTTATCTGGTATTTTCATTTTAGTTCATTCGTTGTCGTTAGTCATGAGTTAGTGCTATGAAAAGACTCAATTGATACGGCTTAGTTACGTACTTATGATACTCACTTGTTTGCCCGTTGCCATCTTATTTGTTTCAATCCTTACTATAATATCCTTACTATAATATACACTCGATCCTTTCAAGCGCGACGGCAGAGTTTTCTGCGTCCCTCCTATCCTTAACCGCAGGCATGAGGAGGGTCCAGTTGCTGAAGGATTCCAGAAAAAGGAATGGGAAAATATAACGGCGCTCAGTGATGACGGGAGGAGAGGCCAGTAGCCATTATGTCGGCGAGAGATTTGCTCGCACTATGGGTCCCGGGGGGAACCGGAGATTTTTCAGCTTTGAGCTAAGCGGCTAAGAATTGGCACAGGGGTGTATGTGTGCATGCTGATTACATATCCAATGAATTTCAGAATCATCAATTACTTATCGGCCATCTTTATCGATTTCGTTGCTGCACTTGCTAAGTGTCGAAATAGCAATGTGTCATGGTAGCTGGAATAGTTGTGTACGGAATCGCTCCAGCTATCGATTTCTCTTTCGTTGAGCTCCACTTGCAAGACGTTTACAGTTTTGATATCACTGAACGGCTTTCTGTCACTCTCACTTCACAAATATCGAACATTTAGCCTCCTTTGGAAAGTTGGTATTCCTTTCACGCACAAGTTTTCGATGGAAAACCTCTTTCAAAGCTTGGGGTAAAGTCTGATAGTTTGAAAAAATTGACCAGGGACCAGGGACTTTATGGGCGCGAAATTTTGGAAGTTACGAGGTTTTACAGAGAAAGTTTTATGCCGAAGAACTTCTAGCCTTTTTCATTGATGGATTCCTCACTTTTGCCCGAAAAGAAAACAGCAGGGCGAGCTTCTCCTTGGAAGGGACCAGGGTCGCTATGGGCGCGAAATTTGCGAAGTTCCAAACTTTTTTTAGCTTTTCATAGAGGAATTCATACTTTTGCCCGGAAAGAAAACAGCAGGGCGAATATGGTCCCCTTTCAAGGGACCAGAGACTTTATGGGCGCGAAATTTAGGAAGTTTCGAGGTTTTACAGACAAAGTTTGTTTTCGAAAAAATATTTTAGCTTTTTCCCCTGACGAATTCCTACTTTTGCCCAAAAAGAAAACAGCAGGGGCGAGCATGTTCTCCTTAGAGGGGACCAGAGACTTTATGGGCGCGAGTCGAAAAATCTACTGAAGAATTCCTACTTTTGCCAGAAAAGAAAGCAGCAGGGCGAGCATGTTTTCCTTAGAAGGGAACAGGGACTTTATGGGCGCGAAATTTCGGAAGTTCCGAGGTTTTACAGACAAAGTTTGATATTTGTCGAAAAATCTACTGAAGAATTCCTACTTTTGCTAGAAAAGAAAGCAGCAGGGGCGAGCATGTTCTCCTTAGAGGGGACCAGGGAGTTATGGGCGCGAAATTTGCGAAGTTCCGAGGTTTTACAGAGAAAGTTTTATGTCGAAGAACTTTTAGCTTTATAATCCTACTTTTGCCCGAAAAGAAAACATCAGGGCGAGCTTCTCCTTGGAAGGGACCAGGGTCTCTATGGGCGCGAAATTTGCGAAGTTCCAAGCTTTTTTTAGCTTTTCATAGAGGAATTCCTACTTTTGCCCGGAAAGAAAACAGCAGGGCGAATATGGTCCCCTTTCAAGGGACCAGGGACTTTATGGGCGCGAAATTTAGGAAGTTTCGAGGTTTTACAGACAAAGTTTGTTTTCGAAAAAATATTTTAGCATTTTCCCCTGACGAATTCCTACTTTTGCCCAAAAAGAAAACAGCAGGGGCGAGCATGTTCTCCTTAGAGGGGACCAGAGACTTTATGGGCGCGAGTCGAAAAATCTACTGAAGAATTCCTACTTTTGCCAGAAAAGAAAGCAGCAGGGCGAGCATGTTTTCCTTAGAAGGGAACAGGGACTTTATGGGCGCGAAATTTCGGAAGTTCCGAGGTTTTACAGACAAAGTTTGATATTTGTCGAAAAATCTACTGAAGAATTCCTACTTTTGCTAGAAAAGAAAGCAGCAGGGGCGAGCATGTTCTCCTTAGAGGGGACCAGGGAGTTATGGGCGCGAAATTTGCGAAGTTCCGAGGTTTTACAGAGAAAGTTTTATGTCGAAGAACTTTTAGCTTTATAATCCTACTTTTGCCCGAAAAGAAAACATCAGGGCGAGCTTCTCCTTGGAAGGGACCAGGGTCTCTATGGGCGCGAAATTTGCGAAGTTCCAAGCTTTTTTTTAGCTTTTCATAGAGGAATTCCTACTTTTGCCCGGAAAGAAAACAGCAGGGCGAATATGGTCCCCTTTCAAGGGACCAGGGACTTTATGGGCGCGAAATTTAGGAAGTTTCGAGCTTTTATAGACAAAGTTTGATGTTTGTCGAAAAATCTACTGAAGAATTCCTACTTTTGCCCAAAAAGAAAACAGCAGGGAGTGAGCATGTTCTCCTTAGAGGGGATCAGGGAGTTATGGGCGCGAAATTTGCGAAGTTCCGAGGTTTTACAGAGAAAGTCTTATGTCGAAGAACTATTAGCCTTTTTTATAGATGGATTCCTTACATTTGCCCGAAAAGAAAACAGCAGGGCGAATATGGTCCCCTTTCAAGGGACCAGGGACTTTATGGGCGCGAAATTTCGAAAGCTCCGAGGTTTTACAGACAAAGTTTGATATTTGTCGAAAAATCTACTGAAGAATTCCTATTTTTGCCAGAAAAGAAAGCAGCAGGGCGAGCATGTTCTCCTTAGAGGGGACCAGAGACTTTATGGGCGCGAGTCGAAAAATCTACTGAAGAATTCCTACTTTTGCCAGAAAAGAAAGCAGCAGGGCGAGCATGTTCTCCTTAGAAGGGAACAGGGACTTTATGGGCGCGAAATTTCGGAAGTTCCGAGGTTTTACAGACAAAGTTTGATATTTGTCGAAAAATCTACTGAAGAATTCCTACTTTTGCTAGAAAAGAAAGCAGCAGGGGCGAGCATGTTCTCCTTAGAGGGGACCAGGGAGTTATGGGCGCGAAATTTGCGAAGTTCCGAGGTTTTACAGAGAAAGTTTTATGTCGAAGAACTTTTAGCTTCATAATCCTACTTTTGCCCGAAAAGAAAACATCAGGGCGAGCTTCTCCTTGGAAGGGACCAGGGTCTCTATGGGCGCGAAATTTGCGAAGTTCCAAGCTTTTTTTTAGCTTTTCATAGAGGAATTCCTACTTTTGCCCGGAAAGAAAACAGCAGGGCGAATATGGTCCCCTTTCAAGGGACCAGGGACTTTATGGGCGCGAAATTTAGGAAGTTTCGAGCTTTTATAGACAAAGTTTGATGTTTGTCGAAAAATCTACTGAAGAATTCCTACTTTTGCCAGAAAAGAAAGCAGCAGGGCGAGCATGTTGTCCTTAGAAGGGAACAGGGACTTTATGGGCGCGAAATTTTGGAAGTTCCGAGGTTTTACAGACAAAGTTAGATATTTGTCGAAAAATCTACTGGAGAATTCCTACTTTTGCCCGAGAAGAAAGCAGCAGGGCGAACATGGTCTTATTATAAGGGACCAGGGACTTTCTGGGACCGAAATTTTCGTTCCAAGGTTTCACAGACAAAGTTTATTTGTCGAAAAACTTTAGGTCTTATTTCTCAATAAGGAATTTTTATTTTTGCCAGAAAAGAAAACAGCAGGGGCGAGCATGTTCTCTTTAGAAGGGAACAGGGACTTTATGGGCGCGAAATTTAGGAAGTTTCGAGCTTTTATAGACAAAGTTTGATATTTGTCGAAAAATCTACTGAAGAATTCCTACTTTTGCCCAAAAAGAAAACAGCAGGGGCGAGCATGTTCTCCTTAGAGGGGACCAGGGAGTTATGGGCGCGAAATTTGCGAAGTTCCAAGCTTTTTTTTAGCTTTTCATAGAGGAATTCCTACTTTTGCCCGGAAAGAAAACAGCAGGGCGAGCATGTTCTCCTTAGAAGGGAACAGGGACTCTATGGGCGCGAAATTTTGGAAGTTCCGAGGTTTTATAGACAAAGTTTGATATTTGTCGAAAAATCTACTGAAGAATTCTTACTTTTGCCCAAAAAGAAAACAGCAGGGGCGAGCATGTTCTCCTTAGAGGGGACCAGGGAGTTATGGGCGCGAAATTTGCGAAGTTCCGAGGTTTTACAGAGAAAGTTTTATGTCGAAGAACTTTTAGCTTTATAATCCTACTTTTGCCCGAAAAGAAAACATCAGGGCGAAAAGGGTTTCCTTACAAGGGACCAGGGACTTTATCGCTGCAACGCTGCGATCCCTCGAGGTTGTTACGTTTTCTATGGTTACTGTAACGCCGCGGCAACGCGGAGAACGTTATCTCATGACAGATATTCATTTGCAGCTTCAACTTCTCAAAATATATGGTTATCGTGCAACACATGGGATATAAGAAGCCGCGGTCGAGCGCGCAGGGGCAGAATACTTTTATTTTTTCCTTTTCAATCACGTTGATGTCTTTGTTCTCACTTTATTTCAATTATAACTCGTTTCAACCATTTTGTAAGGGCAAAAAGGCTGGCTGTGATTATCCACCGCGCACGCACTTTTCTATTTTTGCGCCAGAGAAAAAAGAGTTCTTGCAATTTTTCGAATATTCAATTTCATCGCGCCAAAAACATTTATCAATAATTGCGCCTATTCACATTCGTACAATAAAAATGGTTTATTTTTTATTTTTTGCGCATTATTGTTTTGATGTATCAGACTTTCGGTTTAATTACCCAAGTTTGAGGAATAAAGTCTGCGCCCGATCGTGTTGTTGGTCATACTGACGTTTGGTTGGTCATTACCGCGTGGCAGCGAACATATGGTGCATCGGACCACACAACAAAGGAACCGAAGGACTGCATAGGTACGACTCAACAGTGAATTCACCCAAACTAGCGCAATCTAAGTTTTCGATAACTCGTGAATTGCGAAAAAAAAAATTCAAGAAATTATAATTCTCTTGATTTGTACGAGCAAAAGCAGTGATTGCAAAATTTAAATGGCGGGACCAATCTCTATAAAATCTCAAAAAGCGCTACTAACTAGGTATTGCAACAACCTTAATAGATTAATTCAAGAAAGTGAACAAATCGCAGCGCTAGAGCAATCGGCGTTTTTGCAATACGATATAATAGAAAAAGCGCGTCGTCTAATTTACGAACTAAAAGCAACTACCAAAATAGTCATAGATAATTTATCCAATTTTGCGCATTTAGTAGACAGCAACATTGACTCTCTTCCTGAAGAGCAAGAAAAAGTAACTCAGGATTACATAGAAACTGCTCATGTAGCTATAGATCGCGTTACATCCAAATGTTAGCAATCCAGTTAGAAGCAATTACAATCAATCCTGCGTTCCAAACCAATGAAAGCGGAGCATCTACTTCAGCGCATATATTAAATGTAGACAAACCAAAACTACCAGCAATCCCTACAATAGCGCTCACATTTTTTGAAAAATAGACGCGAATGTATGGACATGTCCGTACATGTCCATACATGTCCATACATTCGCGTCTATTTTTCAAAAAATGTGAGCGGTATTGTATACCTACATTTTCTGGTAGATATTGGGAATTCACAAATTTCTAGACTCTTTTTGAAGCAAATATACACAACCAGGCTCTGTCTAAATCACAAAAATTTGATTATTTAATAAATGCGCTAAAAGGTGAAGCCTTAGAAGCTATCAAACGGTTTCCAATAGCAGAAGAAAACTATGATCCCGCAGTAGAAATGTTGAAAAGAAAATACGGCGATGAATCACAACTCATAGCGCGCTTGCAATCAAGAATAGAAAATGTTAGAGCTCAGAATCCATCGATCGGTGCGCAACGCAATTTACTTGAGCAAATCATTCCCATTGTAACGCAACTTGAAGCAAAGAAAGTAGGTCTAGATGGTTCATTTCCGGCACATAAAGTGCTGTCAAAGTTCAACACTCGTATTCAAAGAAAAGTCCTCGAAAATAGATATCGAGAAAGGACGAATGAACACGAATGGAAAATGAGAGAAATTGTAGATACTCTAGATGAAGTGATTTCCACTGAGGAACATATTAATGACATGCTTCAAATAGATGATGACTCACTTCAAAACAAACCGATTCCCTCCTCGGTACGATTAAACTTCAACCAAGCGCGTAAAATATCTTGCATAATTTGCGGCTCAGAACAACATAGGGCATCAGATTGCACCAAATGCACAACGGTAGCAGCGCGACGCGAATTCCTTCAACAAAACAAAAGGTGTCTCAACTGCGCTAGAGAGGGACACTTTGCAAAGGATTGCAAAAGAGAGGGGTGTAGATTTTGCGAGGGAAGGAAACATCATTACACCCTATGTCCTCAACGAGTAAAGACAACCCAGATATCTGCTTCACAAGGAAGCCAGAACAGAAACAAAGAGAAATTGAGAAAGCCTACAGAAAAAACGATTAAAGCACACGTGTCCCATATAAACACAGAAAATACGGCCCCTCCCCAAGAGGGTGAGAAAAAAGAAAAAACAACGGTACTTCAATGCAAAGCGACCGAACAGAAAAAGGTAGGCCATCAAGTGCTATTGCTTACGGGAATGGCTAAGGTACGCCAAGCAAATACAAATGAATGGAAAGAGGTAGAAGTTTTACTAGACACTGGTGCGGATCAATCTTTCATAAATGCAACATTAGCGCACGAGTTAGGGCTTCAACGCCAAGAGACTCGAGAATTCATGATGTACACCTTTGGCTCCACGAAAGCAACACCAGTAACTTATGAGACAACATTGATAGATCTTCAAGATCATCATGGAAAAAAGCATAACATTAGAGTGTGCATAGCACCCATCATAATGGGCAAAGGCAAACCCATTACACTGTCCGCCAAAGATGTGGAATTCATTGCGCAACAAGGGATAAGGCTATCCAAGACAGTCCAGTCGGATGAGGTGAAACCACAAGTACTGTTGGGTTGTGACCAACTATGGGGTTTTCTGGATATCACACACCCACAGTATACTTTGCCTTCTGGACTCAAACTAATCCCATCGAGGTTGGGATATCTGCTTACGGGGAAGCAGGAACTGACAGGGAAAGATAGCCAGAAGGCTCCAAAAACTTATCCCGGCTCAGAAGAGGCGAATATTTTCATGAATTTCGAAGAAGAAATGTGCAGATGGGACAAATATTGGACGATTGATTCCGCAGGCATACACGAATTCACAGGTACCAAAAATGCAGAAAAGGAAGCAACAAATGAAAAGGTACTGCAATTTTTTGAAAATACCATTGAAAAAAGAAGCGATGGTTATTATGTGCGACTTCCATTCAAAGACGGTCACCCACCTCTACCAAGCAACAAAGCAATAGCGCTAAAAAGACTGCAAAGTTCTCTTGCAACACTCAAAGTAACTCCACAGTTATTGGAAAATTATGATCAAACATTCAAAGACCAACTTGAAAAAGGGGTCATTGAAGAGGTACCAAACAACAAACCCCCCGAAGGCGAAATATTACACTATATTCCTCACCAAGCAGTCATAACGCCACAAAAAGAAACTACTAAACTGCGCATAGTTTTTGACGCATCCTCACATTTCAAAGAATGTCCATCTCTAAATGACATTTTGCACCAAGGACCTTCAGTTCTGCCAGAAATTTACGCAATGCTCCTGCGCTTTCGTGCGAATGATTACGTCTTTACCGCAGATGTGGAAAAAGCTTTTCTTCAAGTGCGCTTAAATGAGGTAGATAGGGATGCAACAAGATTCTTTTGGGTAAAAGATCTAACAGCGCCAATCAACGATGACAATCTGGTCATCTTTCGGTTCACCCGAGTCCCTTTTGGTCTAAATGTATCGCCATTCTTGCTGGCTGCTACGGTAAATCATCACCTACAAACCACAGCTGACAAGAGGTTAGGCGAAGAAATACACCAAAATTTGTACGTCGATAACCTCATCCTAGGGGCAAATTCAAAAGGCGAGATAGCAAGAAAAGCCGAGAAATCACGTGAAATTTTTTCCCAAATAGGTATGAATTTGCGAGAGTTTCTTTCAAATACAAATTCAATACGTGATAGTATCCCAGCTGAAGCATGCGCCAAATCTTCCGAACAGAAAATTCTGGGAATCACCTGGAACGCTGAAAAAGATGAACTGAGTATACAATGCAAAATGCTACCGAGTTCAGTAGTCACAAAACGGATTGTGGCTAGGCAGATAGCTTCAATTTATGATCCATTCGGGTGGCTGATTCCCCTGATTACTCAAGCAAAACATTTCCAGCAACAACTATGGAAACAGCGCTATTCCTGGGATCAAACATTACCAGAAAACCTAGCGCAACAATGGAACACTATTACCACAAGCGCAAATGGTTTTGAAAAACGAATACCAAGAAAGCTTCTTTCGGATATGTGCGGTAGCAAACTAGCAATTTTTGCCGATGCCAGCGAAATTGCAATGACAGCATGCGCCTATCTGTTCGATAGCAAAAACACAACTTTGGTTATGGCGAAAAGCAAACTTCCCTCAATTCAATCCGCTATAACAATGCCAAAGCTAGAAATGCATGCGCTAACTACTGCAGCGAGGCTTACTTGGGCCCGTATGCACGTACGTCCCCGCTGGGGAGGGGAGGGGAGCTGGATCCCTAGGGGAACGATCCCCTCCGCCGAACCCCGCCATGACAGAGGGGAGGGGAGCGATCCCCTCCCCTGCACCTAAGCGGGGATGGTGTGAATGATTTCAGAGGTATTGATCGAGCGAACCCCAGTGCATACGGGGTTCGAATGGGGGAGGTTCCCTTCCCTTCCCCCACTCGAGCCCCGTATGCGCGAATTCAACTCAATAACGCGGGGGAGGGGATCGACATCCCCTGCAACGAAGTAGGGGTTCGATGGTGTAGATCATGCCAGAGACGCGGATATTCTGGTTCTGCTCAGTCATTACCAAGCATTTCGTTCATTTTGATGGAGGATTTTCTTTGAAAGCCGGGTTCTTCTCTCAGCGACCTGTGGTTTGCAATTTGTCTTTCTTTTCTATATTCGCCTCTTGAGAAGAAATCCGAGCAACAATAGCTGCCAATTTCGATTATTTGTAGGAGTTCTTGATCATTCAGGAAATTTGCGTATTTTTTCATATAACATAATAGTTTTAACTATATAGGCTGAATAAACACACTGTAACTTTCATATTTCATGACATGTTGCCATTATCTTGTTTTTTTAACATAAGCTGCCTCGAAAAAATCTAGAAAGTAGCATATTTGCCTATTTCTGAGTAGAAATCCCCTGGGGAGTGATCCCCTCCCCAGCGTTCCCCTTGTGCATAGCAGGGATGGCTGCTGGGGATCATTCCCCTGGGATAAACGACGATATGCAGCTGATAGTTACAGCATTTATGGAGAGCTGGCACAATTTGCAGCTTCTGTTATGTGTTAGAATACTGCTTTGAGCGTCCGCGCGGCACCCCCCCCCCTTTTCGGCAGCATAACGTCTTCTACCCATTACCTTGCAGAGACACATCAACTTCTATAGTTCAACATTTTGACGCTGAAATGGAGCAGCATGAACGAAAGTGGGCAGCATCCAAGAAAGCAGGAACATAATGGGAGTAGAAAAAATCATTTTTAGCGCCCCGAGCGCAGTCACTGCATACGCACATTCCGCAACCCTAAATTCATTGAAGTGAGGAGATGAAGATGAGTTGCAGTCAAAATATGAAATAAGAAAGAGTTTTTCATAGAAAATTTGAAAGCAAGGTGATTTCCCCGTTTGATCCCCTCTTGTGCATAAGAGGGTTCACTTCCCCTCCCCACAGGGGATCCCTTGTACGATATTGTCTTTGTGCATACGGGGGTTCGCGCGGGGAGGGGAGGGGATCCCCAGCGGGGAACATTTCAATGGTTAAGCGCACATCCCCTCCCCGCGGGGATGTACGTGCATACGGGCCTTGGTCAGTTTATACATCGCTAAAGCAAAACGCGGTAGATATCCATTTGAAAGAAATTTTTTTATTCTCCGATTCCCAAATTGCGCTAAGCTGGCTATCAAGTGCACCAAATGACATGAATGCAGGAGTACTCGTCAGGAATAGACAACGAGAGATTCAGAAGATTGTCCTTGCGCTAAAGAAAGAAGATGTCGCTATCACGTTTAATTACGTCGCCACTAAAGACAACCCTGCAGACGCAGGAACTAGGGGCGTAACTAAAGCACAGTTCGCGCAACATACTTGGTGGGATGGTCCATGTTTCCTGCGACAAAAAGAGAACACACCAACCACCGAGTATAAAATATTTCTAAACGAAGCTGAAGAAGAAATTTTGGAAATGTGCACATGCCTAAACCAACGCAACGAATCTGATCAAATCGAGCTTCTAGATTTGAAGAGATTCAGTTCCTTTGAAAAGGCCAAATGAGTTGCTGCCTATATTTTAATCTTTTTGTGTAAAACCATGCGCAGATTCGATTCCGAACGAAAAAATGAGATTGTAACTAACATACCAGAACTAAAAAATGTATCGACTAACTTGCGAGTTGACGGATATACTATGAAAGCAGCACGCCTAGCTATCATACGAATTCATCAGATGCTTCTAACTCCATCCATTCGCAAATCAGTGGAAAACTCCTTAAGACTCTATAAAGATAGTACAAAAATCTGGCGCACCCTAGGTCGAATTGGAAAATCATCTCTAGAAGAAGACACAAAAAACCCAATCTATATAATCCCAAAAACCCCTCTAGCAAAACTCATAATTCGCGAAGCGCATGGGATCTACCATAGAGGAATTGAGCATACGATGGCTACAGTGCGAACGCAGTACTGGATTCCAAAATTACGCCAACAGGTTCGCAAAGAAATTACGCACTGTACTGAATGCAAAAGATTTAACGGCTTACCATTTCCATATCCATCTACAACAGACCTTCCCGAAAGAAGGGTGCAAAAAAGCCGTCCCTTCCAGCACATAGAGCTAGATTTTTTCGATCTTCCCTTATGCAACGAAAATAGCGAAGAACGAAAAACCTACGGATGCATTTTCACTTGCGCAGTAACACGACTCATGCATCTTGAACTAGTGCGCAGTATGGCAATTGGAAATTTTCTAAATGCTCTAAAACGATTTATTGCAAGAAGAGGCGTACCGTCCTCAATAACATGTGATAATGCGCCCACTTTTCTTCTGAGCGAAAATCTCCTAGATAGCGAAAGCACTTATGTCAATGACCAAATCATGCAAGCGCTATCGCGCCAAGAAATTCAGTGGTATCACATAACACCATATGCCCCCTGGCAAGGAGGTTTCTATGAAAGGTTGATTACAATCAAACATGCGCTATACAAAGCACTGCGCTGCAATCCAAAGCCTTCCATAGACCAAATGGCTACCTTTCTGGCTGAAATAGAAGCTTGCTTAAATTCACGACCATTGACATATCAGAGTTCTGATCAAGAAAACTTTAGCTCAATACGGCCAATTGACTTCTTGGAAAAAGACATAATTCTTTCATTTCCACAAAACGATCTCTCAGCGCAAAATCAAGATCCAGATTACCTCTTGCCTCAAGAAATTCACTCGTTGGAAACTCGTGGAGAGGCAGAAGAAGCACTGCGTCTTTCAAATAAACGCACAGAACGATTCTGGAATATATGGAGGAAACAATACCTCACTAGCTTGCGCGAAAAGCATAAAAAATGCGTAGGATCAAAACGCGCTAGTCAAAACACTCCGGGACTAGGAGAAGTTGTACTGCTCACAGATCCAGTTTTACCGCGTAATAGCTGGAAGTTAGCGCGAATAACCAAATTACTGCCTAGATCCGATGGACAGATAAGAGAAGCTGAACTTGTAACAGCTTCTAAACGAAAAATTCACAGACCAGTTAACTTACTAATACCGCTTGAAATCGATGATTTAGAAACTTCTACACAAGATAAAGAAGAGCGCCAGGACAATCAAGAAACTGCAAAACCTCAGCGCCCATCCACCGACAGATACAATTTGAGGCCAAGACGTCAGGTACGCTACGAGGAAGCCGTCATGACAACAACTTCTTCATGTCAACCAAAATTACCTAGAGCGCAATATCAGTCATAGAAACCAATTGCAAAGCGCTTGATTTCTGTGTGAATATCGATTGTTTATTTTGCTCTACACTTCTCTTTAACCCCGAATGTTGGCCTAGAGGAGCAATTGCGCTCATGGCAATCTTGATATACACCGTCACTGCGCTATCGACGACTCTAAAAATCGTGACGACGGTCTGCAGTGCGGCCATTGCGCGCCGCACGGCACTGCCTCTTTATCGTAAGGCAATCTTGCTTCTCAGCAGTGTAGGCTCCCTGCGGTAGCCATGAAAGTTCCTGCAAGCAAAAAAGATGCAAAAAGAAAAAGAAAAACCACAAGAACTCACCTTGTCCACGTAATTTGGGCGAATCACTAGGCGGCAGTGCCGTGCGGCGCGCACTGGCCGCACTGCAGACCGTCGTCACGATTTTTAGAGTCGACGATAGTATACCTCATCATAAAAGTCACTGCAACGCTGACAAAACCCCTTAAATTCCTTTTCGTAGGATTTCAATCCCTCATTGCGCTGATTCTCCGAAACATACTCAAAGGCATATCTTGGGTGGCAAATAAAAAACCCAAAGGTCGTACTACAAGGGCAGCAAAAATTGCAGCTGCGCTAGCCATCATTACCATACTGAGTAAACATGACCGCTTGGTACACTCGTGCCAAGAAATAGATGTTTTAGAATACCACTCCACAACTTGCACCACAACGTCAGGGAAAGAAACATGCAAAATAACCCTATCCGAAATCTTAAAATTAAATGCTTTCAAACAAGAGGCATGTTTGCGCCTAATACGAAATTCCACCTCAGTCGGAAACATAAAAATCAAATGGCGAGGTTTGCGACTCACATGCGAAAAGGAAACCATGTTTTTCACTCGCATAAGCCAACTAAAAATGATAGACAGCAAAAGATGTGCCCATATGAGCTCATGCATCGGCGATAAATGCGCGTCGATAAACAGTTCAACCTTACTACCAGAGTTGCAACAAGGAAATTCTTATCCAGGCCGCACAGGTTGCTTAGAATCGTGTGGTGGAATTGGTTGCGACTGCTTTTATCCAAGCTCTGGCTGTCTGTTTTATCGCGTATACGCTGTACCGGAAAGTCCTGAGATTTTTGAAGTTTTTCGTTGCGCTCATTGGAAAGAGGGAGTCAAATTGGACGTGATTATTGAGGATTTGAAGCTTAGAGAAGGAAAAGAACAATATACCATAACAGCAATCCCAAACATTCCTACAAAGCTTTCCTCACTACAGATAACTATGACAATGATGACTATCCCTCCAACCCCACTTATCTTCTATCAATTCATAACTAACGGCATTGATACTGTATGGTGGACAAACCGCATTAAACCGAACTTGTTTTGCGAAACCAAAGAAAAAGCGCGCAAATTGAATTGCTCCTATGAAGACGACTGCAGATGTTTTGCAGCAGAAAACAGCGTCAATTGTCAATTCACGCAATCAAAACTGCAAGAAGAATTCGACCGAGTAGAACTAAAATTGCTGCTCAAAACACCTTCTTGGGAGCTGACAAAACAAAAAAAATCAACTGATAGCGCACATATCCAATATGGTTTCAGCCGAATTCATAATAAACTTTGATAAAACTATCGAAACCACCATCTTGCAAACTGAAGATGAAGAATGTTCGGTAGAAAACGCTTATTTGAAAGGCTGCTATAATTGCGCAAAAGGTGCGGAAGCAAAGGTCTACTGCAAATCAAGAAAAAACTTGATTGGAGAAATACTATGCGGAAAAAATGCTTTCGCAGTACCATGCGCATCATCAGCGCCGCGATCAACATTACGCTTTCATCTCGACAGTGCAAGGCAAAATATCGATTGTACCCTGAAGTGCGGAAGGAAAACGCATAAGTTCATGATTTCTGGAATTTTGAAATATATCGGTACCTTCCGAGAAAGCCTATTCAATAAACTTCAGGGAAATCACACAGTATACAACGAGATTCCATGGCCAGACTTCAAGCATATAACCAATTTTGTTTTGAGCTGGTACAAAACGCTAGCAGTTGCTCTCGTATGCGTGTTAGCTGCTTTACTTTTTACGTATCTCTGCCTTCAAACATTAGGAATGCGCATACTTTTGCTAATTTTGAAAATTGCACGGACTATAATATGCTTTCTTGCGCGCATATGCTGTTGGGTTACACGTAAAGTTTATGAAAAACATAAAAACGAAAGTGACTACAAACATAAGAAAACTTTTTAACCTTATCAACGCCGTATGCGCCTGCGCCAAAAAAAAAGAAAAAAAAAGAAAAAAAACAAAACAAACAATAACCCTCACTATCTTTTCCAGGCAATGGAACCAGAAGACGTGCAAAGCCTGAAGCAACAACTTCTTGCGCTAAAAAATGCTATCCCGAAACTACCAGCGCCAGCAGATTTACGCGATAACAATTTCAAATACTGTCACGACGTAAATCATACGATGAAAAAAGTAGACGAACTGCAAAGCAGCATCGATGTAGTACGCAATTCCAAGATGAATTTGGAAAAGAAAGAAAACAAACTACACTACTACGAACTAATGTGCGAGAAACTGCGCATCGAATTCCTACTGCTTCGCACTCAACTGCGCACATTATACGCCGTACCGCAATTTTTGTTCGCGACGAAGATAACAACGCCTGTGATTTGGGAAGCATTGATGGAATGGCCCGATGAAAATGAAGACGGAAAGGAACGTTGTAAACCAAAAAGAAGTCGAAGTAATGATTGAAGACCAGCTAAACTGCCTCGAAAACTTCAAAACAAAGCTACACCACCTCATTGAAGAGATTTGGCAGCAAAACGATCAACAAGAAGCGCAAAAAGAAAAAGAAGAAGAAACAACCTTTCAAGCCGTAAAAAACATGGAAAAAATTTTGAAGGATTTGCAAGAAAAGTTCAAAAACAATCAGGAAGAATCAGGAAGTCTTCGAGAGCGCAGAGAATCAACAACCAGTGAGTCATCAAACGAAGACAACGAGATCGCCCGAGCTTATAGCGAAGCCGAAAGGGAGCCAGAGCAACACGAGGAGGGGAGGCCTGCGGATCAGGAACCAGTGAGACAAGACGAACAACACGAACAACAAAGAGTTGCGGAAGAAGAAGCAATACGAGAAAATGAAGAGTTCATGGAGCCACTTGGTGGAATGGACGTGGAAGAGGTCCCAATGGACATCGAAGAGCGCATCGGAAGATTGCAACTGGAGTACGATCGTAATGCTCAAGCCATCCTGGATCTGAATCTGTTAATAGAAGAGTTGGAAAACGAACGGACCTGTCGGCCACGCTCATTCTACAGAGGCGAAGTCAAAAGCATTGAGCGCAATATGCGTTGCGCTTTTTGTGAAGCCATTGGCTCACACTACTCGGATTCTTGTTGGGAAGCGGCAACGGCGCGCGAGAGACGACAACTGCTTGCCGACAAGAAAAAATGCGAATTGTGCCTGGAAATCATCTGCTGTGGAGGAAAGCTGTGTCGGAAATATGGGCAACCATGTTTTCACTGTCACCGCACAGGGCATCATTCAGCTCTATGCAGCCTCCCCGAAGAAAGCCCGATCATCATGCAAAGACTGCAAAAAGCGAGGGATGCGAAGGAGCATCACAGGCGCCGCGCTGAAGAGCTCGAACACGAAATCAACGAACTCAGAAGAGCACTTCCCTAGGCGGCCGGGAATATCGCTGCAACGCTGCGATCCCTCGAGGTTGTTACGTTTTCTATGGTTACTGTAACGTCGCGGCAACGCGGAGAACGTTATCTCATGACAGATATTTATTTGCAGCTTCAACTTCTCAAAATATATGGTTATCGTGCAACACATGGGATATAAGAAGCCGCGGTCGAGCGCGCAGGGGCAGAATACTTTTATTTTTTTCCTTTTCAATCACGTTGATATCTTTGTTCTCACTTTATTTTAATTATAACTCGTTTCAACCATTTTGTAAGGGCAAAAAGGCTGGCTGTGATTATCCACCGCGCACGCACTTTTCTATTTTTGCGCCAGAGAAAAAAGAGTTCTTGCAATTTTTCGAATATTCAATTTCATCGCGCCAAAAACATTTATCAATAATTGCGCCTATTCACATTCGTACAATAAAAATGGTTTATTTCTTATTTTTTGCGCATTATTGTTTTGATGTATCAGACTTTCGGTTTAATTACCCAAGTTTGAGGAATAAACTCTGCGCCCGATCGTGTTGTTGGTCATATTGACGTTTGGTTGGTCATTACCGCGTGGCAGCGAACATAGAGTTTATGGGCGCGAAATTTTGGAAGTTACGAGGTTTTACAGACAAAGTTTGATATTTGTCGAAAAATCTACTGAAGAATTCCTACTTTTGTCCAAAAAGAAAACAGCAGGGGGTGGCATGTTCTCCTTAGAGGGGATCAGGGAGTTATGGGCGCGAAATTTTGGAAGTTACGAGGTTTTACAGAGAAAGTTTTATGTCGAAGAACTTCTAGCCTTTTTCATTGATGGATTCCTTACTTTTGCCCGAAAAGAAAACAGCAGGGCGAGCTTCTCCTTGGAAGGGACCAGGGTCTCTATGGGCGCGAAATTTGCGAAGTTCCAAGCTTTTTTTTAGCTTTTCATAGAGGAATTCCTACTTTTGCCCGGAAAGAAAACAGCAGGGCGAATATGGTCCCCTTTCAAGGGACCAGGGACTTTATGGGCGCAAAATTTAGGAAGTTTCGAGCTTTTATAGACAAAGTTTGATATTTGTCGAAAAATCTACTGAAGAATTCCTACTTTTGTCCAAAAAGAAAACAGCAGGGTGAGCATGTTCTCCTTAGAGGGGATCAGGGAGTTATGGGCGCGAAATTTGCGAAGTTCCGAGGTTTTACAGAGAAAGTTTTATGTCGAAGAACTTCTAGCCTTTTTCATAGATGGATTCCTTACTTTTGCCCGAAAAGAAAACAGCAGGGCGAGCTTCTCCTTGGAAGGGACAAGGGACTTTATGGGTGCAAAATTTGTGAAGTTTCAAGTTTTACAGAGAAAGTTTTGTGTCGAAGAACTTTTAGCTTTTTTCAGGAGGAATTCCTACCTTTGCCCAGGGCTTTAACGCAGAATGGTAGCAGCAGGTGGGGGGAGGATCTACACCGCTGTGAGTTTACTCTCCCAACTTCCTGAGCAATCCCAACTAGCTCTACTTGGAACAGAGCTCTCATACTTTGCACTACCCGGTCAGACACCCGTCATCCGCGGCACACCAAGCCTTACCGCTCCACCATCTGTTGGAGTGCCACTCAGATAATCGCCGGGGGCAAGCGGCCATGCGAATTTTGAGCAAGCGGGCACCGGAAAAATAGTTCGCTGATTTTTTGTGGTCCGCTTGCAGAAATTTGGAATAATTTTGGCCAATTTTTAGACGAACGCTCGAAGATCTATCGCGGTTTCTTTATACATAAGTTGCGGCACAGTGGCCGCATTCTCGCGGATTTTCCGCGAGAACATGCAAAATTATTGAGAGCCGCACGGTCCTTTTTGAAGGACCGCACAGCCCTCAGGTACTTTCCGCTGAAAGAAAGTACCCCAAACTTGGGTAATAAAACCATTGATGGCACCTCTGCCACATAGAGTCTCATCTTTTCTCGGCGTACGCCCGAAACTGCGTAAAAAGAGTCTGAGCGCCTGCTGAAAGTTGGGCCAGCGCTCGCTGAAAGAGATTGTTTGACGAGCGCTTGCAGAAAATTTTGTATTGATGCCCGCTTGCAGAAAACGCAAATACCGCCCGCTGAAGATTTGGCCACGCCCCGAAATCCTGCTGACCGCCTGCAGAAAAGCGCGAGTTTGCGGACCGCCTGCCCCCGGCGATTATCTGAGCAACTGCTTTAGCAGGACCAAAAGGGATTCCAGTGGCAGGTGTTGCGTTACACAACAAAGGAAGGAGCAGTGACGTTTTTTTGATAAGCATAACTTCAACCACATCTATCGTCAAAAAGCTTGAATGTTAAAAGATTCTATGACGTGATTTGTTGTGTATGCTGATCTGCAAATAGCGGGAAACCGAGGGCGGTCTCGGTCGGCGGTCAAAAATCGATAAAATCGATAAAAGTAATGGATGAATCCAAAAACTAGCATTGTATTCGTAGTCAGCATGCTCGATTACCCCCCTGTGCAAACTCCCAGCTCCGCAGGTCAAACTTTACAAAAAAATCGATAAAATCGATAAAAAGTTATGGATAGTTTTAAAAACTAATATTGTATTAGTAATCAGCATGCTCGATTACCCCCCTGTGCAAACTCCCAGCCCCGCAGGTCAAACTTTGCAAAACAATCGATAAAATCGATAAAAGTAATGAATGAATCCAAAAACTAATATTGTATTCGTAATCAGCATGCTCGATTACCCCCTGTGCAAATTCCCAGCCCCGCAGGTGAGTTGCGTGGCGTCGAATAGTCAGTCAACAAGGCGACCAATCAGAGCCCGCCACCGCCCCTTGACCCCGCCCCCGCGGGGTATATAAGGCGGCGGGCTCTGAGGTCACCTCATTGCAAGAGTTGTCAATGTGATGGACGGCATCAAGGTAAAAATAGTGGATCTCTTCTCGTGTATCGAGAAGATCGATGGAGATTTTCTTATCCTGAACGAGGATAGAATTTACAAGATTCTACGAGACGGACGTCCAAAGAAGCCAAAAGCACTAGGAAGCCAGCAGATTCATCTTAAAGAGACGCGTATGCCGCCCGCTAAGAGGCGGTAAGTTTTTTGAAACTTCTGTTGATTGTCTAACTAATTTTCGATTTTCAGCCACTCGCCTGCTCCACCGAGGGCACCGAAGGCAGCAAAGCCCACTTCGTCTACTGCAACTCAGTCGGAAAGTAGCATCGGTAGCGCAACGACCGAGGATGACGTCGAGCGAATCGCTCGGGCTGTCGCAGTTCTTAAGAAAAAAGAGAAATCAACCAAGGATGAAAATACTGGCAATCCGACCATTGATGTTGATTGAGTAGACTTTACAACTTGGCAAGTTGCAAATGTTAATAAATAATGTGTTGCTAATGTGTGAGAAAGACCAACAGTTTGAATGAAATGTATAGTGGGGGCTCTGCGTGGGGACCTCCGAATCGATGAGGCCCATTTGAGCCGAAGTTGTACTCCTCTTCTTGAGGAATACAACTTCGGCTTTTTTTAACCGAAGTGTATGTGGCGCCGGGCGGAGCCGGGTAAGCCAGCTATAAATAATGTATTGCTAATGTGTGAGAAAGACCAACAGTTTGAATGAAATGTACAGTGGGGGCTCTGCGTGGGGACCTCCGAATCGATGAGGCCCATTTGAGCCGAAGTTGTACTCCTCTTCTTGAGGAATACAACTTCGGCTTTTTTTTAACCGAAGTGTATGTGGCGCCGGGCGGAGCCGGGTAAGCCAGCTATAAATAATGTATTGCTAATGTGTGAGAAAGACCAACAGTTTGAATGAAATGTACAGTGGGGGCTCTGCGTGGGGACCTTTGAATCGATGAGGCCCATTTGAGCCGAAGTTGTACTCCTCTTTTTGAGGAATACAACTTCGGCTTTTTTTTACCGAAGTGTATGTGGCGCCGGGAGGAGCCGGGTAAGCCAGCTAGTTTGTTAATAATAAAGGGTTTAATTACTCAAGTTTGAGGTGTTGACGTGTGCCGGCGGTTTCTCCGCAACTACCTCCTGTGTTATTCTGGTATTCTCTGTACTATATCCCTACTTCAGCGACTTGGTGGCATTCCAGCGTTCAAGGCAGCACGATCAAAGCCCCATTCCGAACGAACCCAGACCGGCAAGATAGAAAGGTGGCATCAAACTAACCCTCCTATTTTCTTTGTCGGTTCCTTAAATTTTTGAATTGTTTGCTTTGGAGTCTGGGGACCCCCTTTTATCCCTACATTTTCCCCTGGGGTCCCAGCACACATGTAAGCAGAGCGAAAGAGCTCTTTTTTGATCGGGATCCTGAGTTGTTTCAATGTATATTCTTCTACTTGCAAGAGGGGAAACTTATGCTGAGGCACGACGACCTCCGAATTGAAATGCTTCGAGAGGAAGCTGAGGTTAGCTCTGACCTCGAATGCCGCGAAATTGAGGATCTGCGACATTCACGGAAATTTTGCAAGTTCTGAGAGCGGTATTGTAGTGGTAGTTGTGGTTTAGTGGTTTCCGAAGCAGTAAGAGTTAGGATAGCTGATGTCGACTGAGTAAGCAATCTCTTATGAGCATAGAAATAGATACCAGAACAAAAGAAGCTTTGTAGCGACAGGATATTCACCTCAAGCTGGATGCGGAGAACTCGAAAAAAAGGTTCCAGATAAGGCTCGAGACGACTAGATTAGCGTCACAAAAGAAAAAGAGATGAGGCAAGAAGTGGCATTCAGTAACGTCTTGGAAACCACGCATATGAAACACGGAATGACCAAGAGCAAAGCAAAGTATTCTGGGGCTGTCGCCACGGCTCACGACTTGGCCTTAGCGAACTATACTTCGTCAAAGAGACCTCATGGTCACGTATGTCAGCGGAGACCATCGATCACAGATGGATTTCTGATCGCTGAAACAGCGTGAGCCAATTATGTAAGGGAAAGCAAAGTCATTTCCGGAAAAGACTGCGTATCTCAGCAGGCTTGCTTCTGGATTCGAACATCTAATGGTAAGAGAAGGACATCAGTGGCAGAGGGTAAGGTGCGCATTGAGTGGTGTTTGAAGAACGTCATAAACCAAGGCAGCAATGAAGTCGATCATAACAGAGTGAGACGAGCGTTTTTTGGAAACGTCTAAGGAACAACGTCCACCAGATAACAAGTAATTTATTTGGAAGCACCAAACTAGGTAGACCAAAACTCGACAGCAGTAGGTGGCGGAATGAGACTATTTGCGAAATCAAAGAACAAGAGGCGTGTAAAGAATGAACCTTGTTTAGTTTCTTGAAAATCTCCGGATTCGGTCTTCGCTTTCCCAAGTTTAGTTATTGAAGTAAAAACCCGCGAGTAAAACCCGCCACAAAATGTTTTGAAGTAAAAAATTTTCAACTGCGTTACTTTAGATCTCTTTATTTTTCTCTAGGTCCGCTAACATCCTTCACTGGCTATAACAATCCTTCACTTTTCATTTCACCCTATACTAAAAAAGTGAAAGTGTCATCGTATTAGAACTCATGCTTCACAAGCTTGAGTACTTTTTGGATCGGTCTCGTCGGTAAAAGTGAAGTCGGGAGTCTGCAAACTGGAGTATTTCTTGCTTACTATTCTACAGAAACCTTGTTTTTCCATACAAATTGAATTTCGGCGGGAATCTCAATTCGAACAGCACCTACCGTCGAGTAGTTGACCGCCGCACGAACTGCACAAATGTTTTGTATAATGGCGACTTGTACTGGGGCTATCGTTTTGTTTTGCGGCGCGTACTCCTTAGCAGCCCAGTCCGTGCGGAACGACTCGACGATATACTGTACAGCATGTGTCTTGAGAGGAAGACCACACCAGTAGGTTGTGGTCTTCCTGCTGTAGAACTGAAACTAACACTCCTGCAAATCATAGGTGCGATAAAGTGAAAATAACTCCTCTACAGTGAAGGTGGTCATAGTGGTCGCAGCCCCTCCAGGATGAAGGGTGTTTCACTTGGTAGAGAAATTATAAAATGTCGACCAGGTGGGGGGGGGGGGGCCATGGTGTTCCCTCATCATTTTTCCTAGTCAAAGTTTATAATTTTCAATTCCTTGCCACCACTGGTTGTCTTTTTTCTGAAATATGAAATGATGTGCTGCTGGATTAGCACACATTATATTTCTGACCAGCACCCTGTATTATTTCACATTTCCTTTTCCCTTTTTTACATCACTCTGCCTGTCTTTGAAATTACCATAGAAGATGTGCATGCGAGAAGATGTTCATCTACAAAAGTTACGAATTTTTTATGTTAAAAACTCAAAAATCTCCAGAAATCACTAGGACACCCTTCGTCACCCAGGCACTTTTTTGGACAAACCTCAGACAACCAATATATTTTTTGAAAGCGAAAGACGAGGCGGATTCGAGGGTCACTATTTCTTTGTACAAATTGTTCATCTACAAAACTTATGAATTATTTTATGTTAGAAACTCGAAAATTCCCAAAAATCACTAGGCACACCCTTCCCCGCACTTTCTTGAACGGATCTCAAACATGCTTTACATTTTCTGAAAGCGGAGACGAGATGGTTCCAATGATTTTCATATCGGCTACAAGATGTTCATCTACAAAAGTTATGATTTTTTTATTTTAAAGGCTCGCAAATCTCCAGAAATCACTGAGCACACCCTTCACCCTGGCAGCTTTTTGGACGGATCTTAGACATACTATTAGGGTGAACGGTAAATAATGGGACACCTTGAGAATAATGGCAGATTTCTCAAGAAAGTGTCGGGATGCAGCTAATCCCCAACAGCTGCCTAGGAAGGAGGTTGGCCCTGGATAGCCAACCTCTGGCAGTGACCTCCGCCCGCCGGCAGAAGCCGGTGCCCTCTCCCCTCTCCTCTTACACTTTCTGTATATATCTGTATAATAAATATCATAGTAAGACCTATGTAAACCCGCTACACATCAGGTAAAGGCGTCATGAACCTTTATCCTGACATGGAAGTCCCGGGAAGATTTTTTTCTCAAATCCTAAAATTAAATTTTTTTATCAACCAATCAACCATATGGTAAATAATATTCGATCCCCTCCTCCCCTCTGCCAAAATCTTCCAACCGTCTGGATGGAGTCACTCAACAACGAATGAAAGCGAGTGTGTGAGTTCTAACTGTTTTGTTAATTTATCTATAATAATCGTGTGCAGTGAAAATATTTACTCATTTCAGAAGGAATAAAATAAAATAAAATAAATTAAAATAAAATAAAGTGAAATATTAGGTCGTTCCGAAAGTAATGTCGCTTTTTTCGAATGAACGCCACTATTCGTGGAATCAACATTTTCAAGAGATCTCAGAAGCATTCGATGCAGCATTTCATCCTCTTTCAAATGGTTCTAATATCACTGCATAATGTAGAATGAGCTTTCGAAAAATTGCCAAAATCTGCGACTTATGCTTTTTGCCATGGTCAATTTCGGCTATTTTTCTAAATTTTTGTACCTGTTCTCCGGGAAAGTGAAAGTGGCAGGTAGATAGAGCAAACACTATAGAACAGAGAGTAATTCTTTCTTTTCCTTAGCTTGCTTCTCAGAGTTTCTACAATCAATTTCTCAATGCCATCAAATTCCATATTTAGTCAAGTTAAACCTCACAGAACAACAACCGGCAAGCGACTCGAGCGTCATTCGATGCAGATTTTTCTCCTCTTTCTAATAGTTGTTTTTTGTTTCCTACTTATCAAGTTTTCCGGGATAAAATCATCATAATTCAACTTTTCCAAGGCCCCCAAGGTGTACTCGAAATTTTCGAAAGTTGCTAAACCGAAGCGGTCAAAGCTCGTTTGGTTTGTAAAATTGTTGCCAAACCATAATCCATCTTTGCAGCTTTCAAAATACGAAGATTTATTGGTGATTGGTGCATTTGTGTCTGAGACGAGCCTGCTAAAATTCGGTGGTTCCATCAAAAATTCTGTACAAAAATTATGACGAGCTCTGGAAAGTAGAAAAAAGTTGTGCCGTTTGCTGTAGGGTTTGCTCCATCCATCCATTACTTGGACTCCTTCTGAGGTTTGTTACAAAATTTTAAAAAAATTGTGAAACTTGGCCATCTCAAAAAGCATAGGTCGCAGATTTTGACTCTTTTTGGAAGCTCATTGACTGTATTACAACAACTTCATAACCATTAGAAAGAGAATGAAATGCTGCATCAAATGATACCAGAACCTCTTATACATCTTTGTTCAACTAGATGTGGCATACGTTTGAAAAAAGCGACATTACTTTCGGAACGACCTAATAAAATAAAAAATAACAGTCCTGCGAACAGTCCCATTTTTGTCAATTCTTTCTTTCGCAAAGCGCTCGCATATCCCGTGATCCGTGATTCCGTGATCCGTGAGTCCGTGAATCCGTGATTGCATATCCGTGAATTTTTTTGAAAAAATTGCCGTGATTCCGTGATCCGTGATCCGTGAATCCGTGAAACCGTGATTCCGTGAATTTTTGTTAACTTATTTTCTTTTTTTTTCTTTTTTATAATTAGACAATGGACTTGTTCGCAATTGCTAGCACAAAATTCACTGCAGTATTAGACCCAGAAAGATAAATCTGCTGGCCCACTGCAGATAACTTCTGCTGGGAAGTGTCGACAAAACGTAATGCTTCGACCTCTCAGGAAATATAGCAAAACCCAGTGCTACCGTCCGCGCGCGGTGACCCCCTTTGGCTATAGAGCAACGCAGCTGCCCTCGCAAGTTGTAAGCATGTGACCCGCGACAAATTTTTTTGTGACAAATTAATATTATTTGAGCGCTATGACCTTTCAGCTGTGATAGTGCAAATACGTCTGCTTTGTGTCGCGATAAGCCTTGGAACAGGATTAATAATTGCGTAACCTAATCTTTTACGATCAGGGTATACGTCCAACAGCAGCAGTTGCACAGTATGACCCCCTAGCGTCTGTTCTTATGCAACTTATACTGCCAACAACAACAGTTGTGCCCGATGTCCCGCTGCCGTATATCTTACGCAAATTATATTATCGTAATATTTACCTTCTGCTGTCGAATACAAAACCACTTCAATTTTTAAATATTTAGAAATATTCATACTATACACAACACTAATTATATTGTTTGTTGTTTCATGAAAATGATACACGTCTAGATCAATAAAAAAAATTTCGACAGCTTTGGTGATATTCCGCGCCTCACAGATAATAATAGCACTCAAATCATTCTTAGTGCAGGATCGTACTTTTGAAGATTTACCGCGTGTTGCTACAATTTCCCATCCATTGAACAAACTGCGCATAAAAAAAATGCAGTTTTTTTTTTTTTGGAGCAAGGAGTAAGAAATAGCATTCCAAGCATTAAAGCATGCCCTAGTGGATGCGCTTGTTTTAGTGGTTCCTACTCTAGGAAAACCCTATATCATCCACACCGATGCATCAACCATCGGTCTCGGCGCGTGCCTCCTACAAGTCAATCCGGAGACTAGTAGTGAATATTTGATCGCACATTGCAGCCGCCGCTAAAAAGACACGAGAGAACTATGCAGTTTCTGAGTTAAATTTTCTATGGTTGCCAATATTTCCATATTGTTGATAACTGATCATGCCAGCAAATCGATCATGCACAGATCAGATCTCGTGTCATCTAAGGCTCAGGAGCAGACCCATCGTTTTTTCAAGTTTGTAGATTCTGAAAGCCTCAAACTTGAGGTACAGTCGCATGTCTTGAAGCACAGATGACAGCCATTGCTGCTGCTTAGAAAAAAAAATCCAGTAGTTTTGTTCTTCGAATTTCGTATACCGCGACTTCAAAATGTAATTGTTTTTGGCATATACAAATTCAAAAAAAAGCTCATTTCATCAAGCGCTGTGCATATACCTTTTAAAAAAAAGTGAATCTGAAAGAAAGGAAAAGAGCAAATAGAGATACTGCAAAATATCTGCTATGACCAAGAATCTCTCATCTGCAATCAAGTTGGACCTCTGTAACATGCATCTCATGAGCTCTTGCTCAATTTTTGCATTTTCTTCTTCTTCTATGTAGTGCAAGTTTAAAGAAAAAAGGACAAGATTCGAGTACTTGGAAAAAGTTTCGAATGTATAAAAAAAAATCTAGTGTGACGTTTTCGATTCTAGGAACTCCTCACCATATTTTCATTTCAAAGATATTCTTTGGTGAGTGGCGATATCATTACGCATCAAAACCAGACTGATTAATTCTTACTCAGATTCCACCAATATTTTCGAATTATTTCGAATTTAGTCGCCAAATCATTCAAAAAAAAATTTCGTTCTAGCATAGAAGAGACATTTCTTCAAATTCATAAAAAAAAGTCGTCACCTTATTAATACTCAGCAACACATTCATGTTTATTACCCCTACAAAGCCTCTATTTCAAGAATTCTGAGCAGAAACTGTAGTTACAGATGTTGATCTTTAGCTCATTTTTGACATAGCGGACGCAACCTCAAAAGAAAAGAAATGTTGATTTTCATAGGAATATGTCATTCAATATGCCAAACGTTTCCTTTTTTTCACAAGTTCCACAAATTTACGAACTAATATTTATATCAGAAAAAAAACTCAATATATTATAGATTCGAATGCTTTACAGAGGGGCCACTTGCTTGAGATTGCTGGAGATTAGAAAAGCGCTATATGCATTGTCGAAATAGAATTAGATGTAGAAGTGAAAATCTTTATATTGTAGAAGTAAAAATCTTTATAATCTAATGTGCAGCATAGACTACTCAGCTTGTAACCGTATTTGCGCAGCAGTGCATTATTTAAATTGAAGCATTTTGCATCCTTATATGACTATTCATCCATGGAAAGCGAATGCAAACTCTGAAAGAGCTTCAAACACATCATCACTTCTCACTAAGCTACGCCATAAAGTCAACACAGTTCTCATCATCTTTTTTTTTACTTTAGTTCTGATTCTAAGTGATTGACAACCCACTAAGGAGTATTCTTCGGAAACTCTATAATTTTTCAGAAGAAAACGCATTGGAATTCGTTGGTACGTAGCTACTGTAAAGCTTTGCTGGAATTTTCTCTTATCTTAACAGTGAGAGAAAAGCGGATTTTTTATTTGATACATAGAATATCATTTCCCTCCCACGTGACCCCACTTTAGCTTTAGTTAATAGTACTACAAAACTTTTATCAAAATAAATGACAAAACATCTTGTTTTCAGACTATTAATGTTGTGTTGCCACTACATTTCGCAAAATATTCAGAGAATTTTTGCAATGTAGTGAGAAAAAAAAGGCAGTCTTTACGACAACCTCGTAGACAATTCAGTATAGCTTCAAAGTTGTTTTTATTTCCAGTCAATGTAGAATTTTGAAAATTAAAATCATTGCGTACTGCAATTCCACGGATCAAAAAACTGCTGCTGTGAAATCCGGCTGACATTGTTGATAGCGAATGTTTGAAAAAAATTTTTGGATCAAATTCAAAAATTTAAATCATATCTCATTTTTAGTCAAACATTTTATGCTTTTCGACACTCTTGGATCAAATTCATAAATTTAAATCATATCTCATTTCCAGTCAAACATTTTATGCTTTTCGATACTCTCAGGTGAATACGAAACCTACTTTCCAGCATCCTATCAAATGAAATGACGCAAGAGAGCGGATGAAAAGTATATGAGTAGCATGACGCTTCGCTAGTCGTACACGTAAAATGCCCTCGTCAACCTATTTCTATATCTCAATGCTAAATGAGCACCGCCTAAAATAAATTGCCGCCAGCCCAATTACTCGCCACTTTCAAAGCGCGAGCGCTTGAATATTTGCCTACTCAGATAATGGCAAAGCATAACCGCTACGTATTTAGCCGTTCCTTCTATCACTCACCACAAGTAAGATTTTTCAAATTGCATTCCATCAAGCTCTAGGACAGATCTTCTAACCTCTGATCAAGCTATTATTTCTGTAAGTTATAGTGCTGGATGAAGCATTTCCGTTATGGTTCAAAAAAACTTGGAAGCGACAAGTCACATTTCTGGGAAATCTCAACGTTTGTCACTTTGATGCATTTTTTTTTGTGATTGTGCGCACATTCAAAAAAAAAAGAATTTTTTCCCAATCTGTGATTGTTTGTTCCATATTGGACTGCACTGCGACATTTCTTGATCAATTCGCAGGAAAAATCTACTGAATGATGCAAGGTTTTTTAATGTCCAAATTTTCCCGACAGCCACAAAAAAACCGTAAAGTGTCGCGAATAGTCGCGATAGCTTACAGAAAGCAGCCATATGACGTAGATTTAGAATAACAAACAAACTATTGGTAAAAACATCGGAAAATAGCAGTTTCTCCAGTTTTGTGCGATTGCACAAACCAAGTCTGCGTTCTTAAACGTAGCATTCAGAACTACCATTAAAAATATTTTCAGGAATATTACTTGTAGCTGAAAGGAGATTGTTTTCAGAGAACAATTCTCTTTCAACCAAAAGCTTCACAAAAAAAAATCCTCAGTGCTTCTGAACATGTTGGGATATCCAGATTGATATTTTAATCGGAAGCAATGACCGCATTTTTTTTCAAAAGGTGAACAGCCGAAGCTGACAATAAGCAATAAAGGCACAGTTTTTGTCGCACCGAAATTTATTTTTTGGGGATGAAAAAGAAACTGTTTAGACCGTTTCAAATCACCCAGTCCTCGTTCTTTTTCCTAGAAAATGATGGTAATGATTCCTTTATAGATTTCATCAGAATTCAGGAACATTCATTTCATAGAATTTTCTATATTGGATTTGGACGTTGAAAAAAACGTAGACAGCTTCCACAGATTGCAACCAGTAGTGAATTAAGATGTAACATGTAACATGTAAAGATCACTTCCGCTGAAGTTTCCATACTTACAACCCGTAAGCTACACATCGTAGTTTTTTTTTGCAGCGGAAGCGTTCTGGTACTACATCTCTAAGTTATCACTATTGTTATGTTTAATTAAGCTGTACAATTTGATCTGCATTTCCACTTTGTAAATGTCGGTGATCGGCTAATGCTTCCAAAACTCAATTTAAAAAAAAATTTTTTTTTGAAAAAAAGGAAACATCAGAAGACGAACGACAATATGCTTGTATTGTCAATGGTTGTAGTCTTGAAATCGGTTTCAAAACCACAAGACAAATTTTCAACGCAATTCAGTTCAAAAAAATCTGATTAACCGCGTTCCTTTTGTCCTCGCCATGCTTTCACAACGTGAGTTTGTTTACATTTATTTTGCCGCACCGCCGCGTTATTTACAAGCATAAAATTCTTTGAAAAGGCAAATTCAAAGAAACCATTTGCACTAGGCAGCTTCAAAAAAAAACTTTTTCGTAACTACCAAATCTTGCCCCTATGTTGGATGCACAATGTTGTGCAACACTCAATTCAACATTCAATGCCACCTTGATCTGCATATGCCTTATATACTGTGTATACATCTCTCAAGTTACATAACCTAATTAATTTGCTCATCATATTCCAATTAATAACACGATTCAACGTCACTTAAACCTATTTGTATAACATAAACTCCCAAAATGACTATTGTATTACAATACTGCCTAATATACTGTTAACTATTTTTGCACCATCAACACTGTATTTTTTTTTAAATTCAAATGTTCTACAACAAATGCCCTTCCAAGCCATAACTTTATCACCTCAACCTTCAAATACCGGCTGCATTATACTGCTATAACTTCAAGGCAACTATTCCCCTTTGTCACCCTCCGGGAATACGTTCCTTCACTTTCTACAACTATAATACATGCTACTGCCTCTTCCACGCAGTCCCTACGTCACATCTTTCATTCCACATATCTCTAGCTTGAGGACAAGCTCACTCTAAACCCCTAGGATGAGGTGAAAGTCGCTGTTTGATTATCCAATTCGCCTGATCCAACTCCTCTACTCAGTCAATCAGAAGATAATGGTATACACATCGAAACTCTCTATGGTCTCGCCGTAACTCGTGTATTCTTTACACACGAAACTCGGAAGACACTCATCTCGCCGTAACACGTGTATTTCCTACACACGTAACTCGGAAAACATTAAACAACAACCGAACAAGCTCGAGGACGAGCTTTCTGAAGGAATGGAGATGTCGGGATGCAGCTAATTTCCAACAGCTGCCTAAGAAGGAGGTTGGCCCTGGATAGCCAACCTCTGGCAGTGACCTCCGCCCGCCGGCAGGAGCCGGTGCCCTCTCCCCTCTCCTCTTACACTTTTTGTATATATCTGTATAATAAATATCATAGTAAGACCTATGTAAACCCGCTACACATCAGGTAAAGGCGTCATGAACCTTTATCCTGACAGAAGAAAAGTGATTGGACTTTCCAATTTTGGTGGTTATTAGAATAAATTATTCTCTTTCAGAAAGTACCTATATAAGGTCATTTAATTTATTGGAATTTTTTATACTTGCTGAAATGCAAAGTCAGTCACTTCGATAAATTACGAAGTTTGAGCAGTATCTGCGCAGTGAAACAAGTGAGACCACCCAAAGTACCACTGCTGGAGTGGGTGGTGACATAGTCACCAAACCCACGACGGCTGTGTGGCTTCAACTTTCAAAGTCAGGAGATATAGCCATTAACATCTTCGAGAACAAAGATGCGCGTTATTCAATTCTTTGCAGGTGAACAGATATTTCTAGGTATCATCTGATAGAGCCTTTTACGCTCTATCCATCCATATGCAGCTTACCTCAGATTTTATCTATCTTCGGAAAATATAGGGCAAAACATGATTTTATTGCGGTCCAAAAATTGCTATTTTTCAGGTTTTTTCGATTTTTTTCTGAAATTGAAAAGAAATCTTAGGCATTTAGCATATCGTTCGAAAGACCATGAAGAGCTTTTTCGAAGGGTATGTAATTTGCTTCACGACTTTACGGTGTAACAGCGCAAGATTGAGAATTGTTCAAAAAATCCTGTTCGAGTTCTTCACGGCGCCACGCGTAGGGTAGTGGAAGAGGAGCGTTAACGCGTTGTCAGAATAAGAGGCGAAGGTCGCCCATGTAAGCGACATTTAAGTTGCCGCCTACTTGCTGTTGCTCGAAACAAAAAATTCCAAAATGTAATGAAAATCAAGCTGTCCCATTTTTACCGTTCACCCTGATATCCTCTCCTATAATATAAACCCGATCCCAAAAAACGAGACGGCGAGGATGGTCCGCCCACATGTATGCTTCAACGGGTGTTTTGAATAGACGCCAGTTGCCGAACGGGGCCTTATTGTGTAGAGACGCGACGGTGCGATCATGAGGTCAAGAGGACGCAGAGGTCCTAGTGCGAACGAGAGGACACGACACGCAGGTTACGCTCTGCTGCTGCAATGGGTGTGTTGAAAGACGCAAGCGTGCCAAGGGTGTTGAAATTGCGAGCTGGTCATTGTTGCAAAGTTAGTTGTAGAAGCCTACCATTTGATCCGCTCACATCCAATCTCAGTATTCACTATGCTTCCACTTTTCCGCCTAATTTTGAGAAAATCCTCGAAAATCTCGCTTTTGGGAGCTTTTGCTCTGGGTGAATTCGATTTTTCTCTCCAGATTGTAAGCGTGAGTGCGAGAGTGACATTGCGAAAGGAAGCTGTGCAGCGATGACTAGGCCAAAGCAAAATTTTAGCACGATATGATCCACTTTTCGCCTAATTTTGAGAAAATCCTCGAAAATCTCGCTTTTGGGAGCTTTTGCTCTGGATGAGTTCGATTTTTCTCTCCAAATGGTAAGCGTGAGTGCGAGAGTGACATTGCGAAAGGAAGCTGTGCAGCGATGACTAGGCCAAAGCAAAATTTTAGCACGATATGATCCACTTTTCCGCCTAATTTTGAGAAAATCCTCGAAAATCTCGCTTTTGGGAGCTTTTGCTCTGGATGAGTTCGATTTTTCTCTCCAGATGGTAAGCGTGAGTGCGAGAGTGACATTGCGAAAGGAAGCTGTGCAGCGATGACTGGGGCAAAACAAAATTTTAGCACGATATGACCCACTTTTCCGCCAAATTTTGAGAAAATCCTCGAAAATCTCGCTTTTGGGAGCTTTTGCTCTAGATGAGTTCGATTTTTCTCTCCAGATGGTAAGCGTGAGTGCGAGAGTGACATCGCGAAAGGAAGCTGTGCAGCGATGACTAGGGTAAAGCAAAATTTTAGCACGATATGATCCACTTTTCCGCCTAATTTTGAGAAAATCCTCGAAAATCTCGCTTTTGGGAGCTTTTGCTCTGGATGAGTTCGATTTTTCTCTCCAGATGGTAAGCGTGAGTGCGAGAGTGACATTGCGAAAGGAAGCTGTGCAGCGATGACTGGGGCAAAACAAAATTTTAGCACGATATGACCCACTTTTCCGCCAAATTTTGAGAAAATCCTCGAAAATCTCGCTTTTGGGAGCTTTTGCTCTAGATGAGTTCGATTTTTCTCTCCAGATGGTAAGCGTGAGTGCGAGAGTGACATCGCGAAAGGAAGCTGTGCAGCGATGACTAGGGTAAAGCAAAATTTTAGCACGATATGATCCACTTTTCCGCCTAATTTTGAGAAAATCCTCGAAAATCTCGCTTTTGGGAGCTTTTGCTCTGGATGAGTTCGATTTTTCTCTCCAGATGGTAAGCGTGAGTGCGAGAGTGACATTGCGAAAGGAAGCTGTGCAGCGATGACTAGGGTAAAGCAAAATTTTAGCACGATATGATCCATTTTTCCGCCTAATTTTGAGAAAATCCTCGAAAATCTCGCTTTTGGGAGCTTTTGCTCTGGATGAGTTCGATTTTTCTCTCCAGATGGTAAGCGTGAGTGCGAGAGTGACATTGCGAAAGGAAGCTGTGCAGCGATGACTAGGGTAAAGCAAAATTTTAGCACGATATGATCCACTTTTCCGCCTAATTTTGAGAAAATCCTCGAAAATCTCGCTTTTGGGAGCTTTTGCTCTGGATGAGTTCGATTTTTCTCTCCAGATGGTAAGCGTGAGTGCGAGAGTGACATTGCGAAAGGAAGCTGTGCAGCGATGACTAGTCCAAAGCAAAATTTTAGCACGATATGATCCACTTTTCCGCCTAATTTTGAGAAAATCCTCGAAAATCTCGCTTTTGGGAGCTTTTGCTCTGGATGAGTTCGATTTTTCTCTCCAGATGGTAAGCGTGAGTGCGAGAGTGACATTGCGAAAGGAAGCTGTGCAGCGATGACTAGGCCAAAGCAAAATTTTAGCACGATATGATCCACTTTTCCGCCTAATTTTGAGAAAATCCTCGAAAATCTCGCTTTTGGGAGCTTTTGCTCTGGATGAGTTCGATTTTTCTCTCCAGATGGTAAGCGTGAGTGCGAGAGTGACATTGCGAAAGGAAGCTGTGCAGCGATGACTAGGCCAAAGCAAAATTTTAGCAGGATATGATCCACTTTTCCGCCTAATTTTGAGAAAATCCTCGAAAATCTCGCTTTTGGGAGCTTTTGCTCTGGATGAGTTCGATTTTTCTCTCTAGATGGTAAGCGTGAGTGCGAGAGTGACATTGCGAAAGGAAGCTGTGCAGCGATGACTGGGGCAAAACAAAATTTTAGCACGATATGACCCACTTTTCCGCCAAATTTTGAGAAAATCCTCGAAAATCTCGCTTTTGGGAGCTTTTGCTCTGGATGAGTTCGATTTTTCTCTCCAGATGGTAAGCGTGAGTGCGAGAGTGACATTGCGAAAGGAAGCTGTGCAGCGATGACTAGGGTAAAGCAAAATTTTAGCACGATATGATCCACTTTTCCGCCTAATTTTGAGAAAATCCTCGAAAATCTCGCTTTTGGGAGCTTTTGCTCTGGATGAGTTCGATTTTTCTCTCCAGATGGTAAGCGTGAGTGCGAGAGTGACATTGCGAAAGGAAGCTGTGCAGCGATGACTAGGCCAAAGCAAAATTTTAGCACGATATGATCCACTTTTCCGCCTAATTTTGAGAAAATCCTCGAAAATCTCGCTTTTGGGAGCTTTTGCTCTGGATGAGTTCGATTTTTCTCTCCAGATGGTAAGCGTGAGTGCGAGAGTGACATTGCGAAAGGAAGCTGTGCAGCGATGACTAGGCCAAAGCAAAATTTTAGCACGATATGATCCACTTTTCCGCCTAATTTTGAGAAAATCCTCGAAAATCTCGCTTTTGGGAGCTTTTGCTCTGGATGAGTTCGATTTTTCTCTCCAGATGGTAAGCGTGAGTGCGAGAGTGACATTGCGAAAGGAAGCTGTGCAGCGATGACTAGGCCAAAGCAAAATTTTAGCACGATATGATCCACTTTTCCGCCTAATTTTGAGAAAATCCTCGAAAATCTCGCTTTTGGGAGCTTTTGCTCTGGATGAGTTCGATTTTTCTCTCCAGATGGTAAGCGTGAGTGCGAGAGTGACATTGCGAAAGGAAGCTGTGCAGCGATGACTAGGGTAAAGCAAAATTTTAGCACGATATGATCCACTTTTCCGCCTAATTTTGAGAAAATCCTCGAAAATCTCGCTTTTGGGAGCTTTTGCTCTGGATTAGTTCGATTTTTCTCTCCAGATGGTAAGCGTGAGTGCGAGAGTGACATTGCGAAAGGAAGCTGTGCAGCGATGACTAGGCCAAAGCAAAATTTTAGCACGATATGATCCACTTTTCCGCCTAATTTTGAGAAAATCCTCGAAAATCTCGCTTTTGGGAGCTTTTGCTCTGGATGAGTTCGATTTTTCTCTCTAGATGGTAAGCGTGAGTGCGAGAGTGACATTGCGAAAGGAAGCTGTGCAGCGATGACTAGGCCATAGCAAAATTTTAGCACGATATGATCCACTTTTCCGCCTAATTTTGAGAAAATCCTCGAAAATCTCGCTTTTGGGAGCTTTTGCTCTGGGTGAATTCGATTTTTCTCTCCAGATGGTAAGCGTGAGTGCGAGAGTGACATTGCGAAAGGAAGCTGTGCAGCGATGACTAGGGTAAAGCAAAATTTTAGCACGATATGATCCACTTTTCCGCCTAATTTTGAGAAAATCCTCGAAAATCTCGCTTTTGGGAGCTTTTGCTCTGGATGAGTTCGATTTTTCTCTCCAGATGGTAAGCGTGAGTGCGAGAGTGACATTGCGAAAGGAAGCTGTGCAGCGATGACTAGGGTAAAGCAAAATTTTAGCACGATATGATCCACTTTTCCGCCTAATTTTGAGAAAATCCTCGAAAATCTCGCTTTTGGGAGCTTTTGCTCTGGATGAGTTCGATTTTTCTCTCCAGATGGTAAGCGTGAGTGCGAGAGTGACATTGCGAAAGGAAGCTGTGCAGCGATGACTGGGGCAAAACAAAATTTTAGCACGATATGACCCACTTTTCCGCCAAATTTTGAGAAAATCCTCGAAAATCTCGCTTTTGGGAGCTTTTGCTCTGGATGAGTTCGATTTTTCTCTCCAGATGGTAAGCGTGAGTGCGAGAGTGACATCGCGAAAGGAAACTGTGCAGCGATGACTAGGGTAAAGCAAAATTTTAGCACGATATGATCCACTTTTCCGCCTAATTTTGAGAAAATCCTCGAAAATCTCGCTTTTGGGAGCTTTTGCTCTGGATGAGTTCGATTTTTCTCTCCAGATGGTAAGCGTGAGTGCGAGAGTGACATTGCGAAAGGAAGCTGTGCAGCGATGACTAGGCCAAAGCAAAATTTTAGCACGATATGATCCACTTTTCCGCCTAATTTTGAGAAAATCCTCGAAAATCTCGCTTTTGGGAGCTTTTGCTCTGGATGAGTTCGATTTTTCTCTCCAGATGGTAAGCGTGAGTGCGAGAGTGACATTGCGAAAGGAAGCTGTGCAGCGATGACTAGGCCAAAGCAAAATTTTAGCACGATATGATCCACTTTTCCGCCTAATTTTGAGAAAATCCTCGAAAATCTCGCTTTTGGGAGCTTTTGCTCTGGATGAGTTCGATTTTTCTCTCTAGATGGTAAGCGTGAGTGCGAGAGTGACATTGCGAAAGGAAGCTGTGCAGCGATGACTAGGGTAAAGCAAAATTTTAGCACGATATGATCCACTTTTCCGCCTAATTTTGAGAAAATCCTCGAAAATCTCGCTTTTGGGAGCTTTTGCTCTGGGTGAATTCGATTTTTCTCTCCAGATGGTAAGCGTGAGTGCGAGAGTGACATTGCGAAAGGAAGCTGTGCAGCGATGACTAGGGTAAAGCAAAATTTTAGCACGATATGATCCACTTTTCCGCCTAATTTTGAGAAAATCCTCGAAAATCTCGCTTTTGGGAGCTTTTGCTCTGGGTGAATTCGATTTTTCTCTCCAGATGGTAAGCGTGAGTGCGAGAGTGACATCGCGAAAGGAAGCTGTGCAGCGATGACTAGGGTAAAGCAAAATTTTAGCACGATATGATCCACTTTTCCGCCTAATTTTGAGAAAATCCTCGAAAATCTCGCTTTTGGGAGCTTTTGCTCTGGATGAGTTCGATTTTTCTCTCCAGATGGTAAGCGTGAGTGCGAGAGTGACATTGCGAAAGGAAGCTGTGCAGCGATGACTAGGCCAAAGCAAAATTTTAGCACGATATGATCCACTTTTCCGCCTAATTTTGAGAAAATCCTCGAAAATCTCGCTTTTGGGAGCTTTTGCTCTGGGTGAATTCGATTTTTCTCTCCAGATGGTAAGCGTGAGTGCGAGAGTGACATTGCGAAAGGAAGCTGTGCAGCGATGACTAGGGTAAAGCAAAATTTTAGCACGATATGATCCACTTTTCCGCCTAATTTTGAGAAAATCCTCGAAAATCTCGCTTTTGGGAGCTTTTGCTCTGGATTAGTTCGATTTTTCTCTCCAGATGGTAAGCGTGAGTGCGAGAGTGACATTGCGAAAGGAAGCTGTGCAGCGATGATTAGGCCATAGCAAAATTTTAGCACGATATGATCCACTTTTCCGCCTAATTTTGAGAAAATCCTCGAAAATCTCGCTTTTGGGAGCTTTTGCTCTGGGTGAATTCGATTTTTCTCTCCGGATGGTAAGCGTGAGTGCGAGAGTGACATTGCGAAAGGAAGCTGTGCAGCGATGACTAGGGTAAAGCAAAATTTTAGCACGATATGATCCACTTTTCCGCCTAATTTTGAGAAAATCCTCGAAAATCTCGCTTTTGGGAGCTTTTGCTCTGGATGAGTTCGATTTTTCTCTCCAGATGGTAAGCGTGAGTGCGAGAGTGACATCGCGAAAGGAAGCTGTGCAGCGATGACTAGGGTAAAGCAAAATTTTAGCACGATATGATCCACTTTTCCGCCTAATTTTGAGAAAATCCTCGAAAATCTCGCTTTTGGGAGCTTTTGCTCTGGATGAGTTCGATTTTTCTCTCCAGATGGTAAGCGTGAGTGCGAGAGTGACATTGCGAAAGGAAGCTGTGCAGCGATGACTAGGGTAAAGCAAAATTTTAGCACGATATGATCCACTTTTCCGCCTAATTTTGAGAAAATCCTCGAAAATCTCGCTTTTGGGAGCTTTTGCTCTGGGTGAATTCGATTTTTCTCTCCAGATGGTAAGCGTGAGTGCGAGAGTGACATTGCGAAAGGAAGCTGTGCAGCGATGACTAGGGTAAAGCAAAATTTTAGCACGATATGATCCACTTTTCCGCCTAATTTTGAGAAAATCCTCGAAAATCTCGCTTTTGGGAGCTTTTGCTCTGGATTAGTTCGATTTTTCTCTCCAGATGGTAAGCATGAGTGCGAGAGTGACATTGCGAAAGGAAGCTGTGCAGCGATGATTAGGCCAAAGCAAAATTTTAGCACGATATGATCCACTTTTCCGCCTAATTTTGAGAAAATCCTCGAAAATCTCGCTTTTGGGAGCGTTTGCTCTGGGTGAGTTCGATTTTTCTCTCCAGATGGTAAGCGTGAGTGCGAGAGTGACATTGCGAAAGGAAGCTGTGCAGCGATGACTAGGCCAAAGCAAAATTTTAGCACCATATGATCCACTTTTCCGCCTAATTTTGAGAAAATCCTCGAAAATCTCGCTTTTGGGAGCTTTTGCTCTGGATTAGTTCGATTTTTCTCTCCAGATGGTAAGCGTGAGTGCGAGAGTGACATTGCGAAAGGAAGCTGTGCAGCGATGACTAGGCCAAAGCAAAATTTTAGCACCATATGATCCACTTTTCCGCCTAATTTTGAGAAAATCCTCGAAAATCTCGCTTTTGGGAGCTTTTGCTCTGGGTGAATTCGATTTTTCTCTCCAGATTGTAAGCGTGAGTGCGAGAGTGACATTGCGAAAGGAAGCTGTACAGCGATGACTAGGCCAAAGCAAAATTTTAGCACCATATGATCCACTTTTCCGCCTAATTTTGAGAAAATCCTCGAAAATCTCGCTTTTGGGAGCTTTTGCCCTGGGTGAATTCGATTCTTCTCTCCAGATTGTAAGCATGAGTGCGAGATAACGTTGCGAAAGGAAGCCGTGCAGCGATGACTAGGGTAAAGCAAAATTTTAGCACGATATGATCCACTTTTCCGCCAAATTTTGAGAAAATCCTCGAAAATCTCGCTTTTGGGAGCTTTTGCTCTGGGTGAATTCGATTTTTCTCTCCAGATTGTAAGCGTGAGTGCGAGAGTGACATTGCGAAAGGAAGCTGTACAGCGATGACTAGGCCAAAGCAAAATTTTAGCACCATATGATCCACTTTTCCGCCTAATTTTGAGAAAATCCTCGAAAATCTCGCTTTTGGGAGCTTTTGCTCTGGATTAGTTCGATTTTTCTCTCCAGATGGTAAGCGTGAGTGCGAGAGTGACATTGCGAAAGGAAGCTGTGCAGCGATGACTAGGGTAAAGCAAAATTTTAGCACGATATGATCCACTTTTCCGCCTAATTTTGAGAAAATCCTCGAAAATCTCGCTTTTGGGAGCTTTTGCTCTGGATTAGTTCGATTTTTCTCTCCAGATGGTAAGCGTGAGTGCGAGAGTGACATTGCGAAAGGAAGCTGTGCAGCGATGACTAGGCCAAAGCAAAATTTTAGCACCATATGATCCACTTTTCCGCCTAATTTTGAGAAAATCCTCGAAAATCTCGCTTTTGGGAGCTTTTGCCCTGGGTGAATTCGATTCTTCTCTCCAGATTGTAAGCATGAGTGCGAGATAACGTTGCGAAAGGAAGCCGTGCAGCGATGACTAGGGTAAAGCAAAATTTTAGCACGATATGATCCACTTTTCCGCCAAATTTTGAGAAAATCCTCGAAAATCTCGCTTTTGGGAGCTTTTGCTCTGGATGAGTTCGATTTTTCTCTCCAGATGGTAAGCGTGAGTGCGAGAGTGACATTGCGAAAGGAAGCTGTGCAGCGATGACTGGGGCAAAACAAAATTTTAGCACGATATGATCCACTTTTCCGCCAAATTTTGAGAAAATCCTCGAAAATCTCGCTTTTGGGAGCTTTTGCTCTGGATGAGTTCGATTTTTCTCTCCAGATGGTAAGCGTGAGTGGAGTGACATTGCGAAAGGAAGCTGTGCAGCGATGACTGGGGCAAAACAAAATTTTAGCACGATATGATCCACTTTTCCGCCAAATTTTTAGAAAATCCTCGAAAATCTCGCTTTTGGGAGCTTTTGCTCTGGATGAGTTCGATTTTTCTCTCCAGATGGTAAGCGTGAGTGCGAGAGTGACATTGCGAAAGGAAGCTGTGCAGCGATGACTAGGCCAAAGCAAAATTTTAGCAGTACTCTGCGTTGATACCACTGCTT
>CATQJL010000316.1:41006239-41025338 GCA_958299035.1 Cylicocyclus nassatus
GCAGTGGTATCAACGCAGAGTACTCTTTTCCGCCTAATTTTGAGAAAATCCTCGAAAATCTCGCTTTTGGGAGCTTTTGCCCTGGGTGAATTCGATTCTTCTCTCCAGATTGTAAGCATGAGTGCGAGATAACGTTGCGAAAGGAAGCTGTGCAGCGATGACTAGGGTAAAGCAAAATTTTAGCAAGATATGATCCACTTTTCCGCCTAATTTTGAGAAAATCCTCGAAAATCTCGCTTTTGGGAGCTTTTGCTCTGTGTGAGTTCGATTTTTCTCTCTAGATGGTAAGCGTGAGTGCGAGAGTGACATTGCTAAAGGAAGCTGTGCAGCGATGACTAGGGTAAAGCAAAATTTTAGCACGATATGATCCACTTTTCCGCCTAATTTTGAGAAAATCCTCGAAAATCTCGCTTTTGGGAGCTTTTGCCCTGGGTGAATTCGATTCTTCTCTCCAGATTGTAAGCATGAGTGCGAGATAACGTTGCGAAAGGAAGCTGTGCAGCGATGACTAGGGTAAAGCAAAATTTTAGCACGATATGATCCACTTTTCCGCCAAATTTTGAGAAAATCTTCGAAAATCTCGCTTTTGGGAGCTTTTGCTCTGTGTGAGTTCGATTTTTCTCTCTAGATGGTAAGCGTGAGTGCGAGAGTGACATTGCTAAAGGAAGCTGTGCAGCGATGACTAGGGTAAAGCAAAATTTTAGCACGATATGATCCACTTTTCCGCCTAATTTTGAGAAAATCCTCGAAAATCTCGCTTTTGGGAGCTTCTGCCCTGGGTGAATTCGATTCTTCTCTCCAGATTGTAAGCATGAGTGCGAGATAACGTTGCGAAAGGAAGCTGTGCAGCGATGACTAGGGTAAAGCAAAATTTTAGCACGATATGATCCACTTTTCCGCCAAATTTTGAGAAAATCTTCGAAAATCTCGCTTTTGGGAGCTTTTGCTCTGGATTAGTTCGATTTTTCTCTCCAGATGGTAAGCATGAGTGCGAGAGTGACATTGCGAAAGGAAGCTGTGCAGCGATGACTAGGCCAAAGCAAAATTTTACCACCATATGATCCACTTTTCCGCCTAATTTTGAGAAAATCCTCGAAAATCTCGCTTTTGGGAGCTTTTGCCCTGGGTGAATTCGATTCTTCTCTCCAGATTGTAAGCATGAGTGCGAGATAACGTTGCGAAAGGAAGCTGTGCAGCGATGACTAGGGTAAAGCAAAATTTTAGCACGATATGATCCACTTTTCCGCCAAATTTTGAGAAAATCCTCGAAAATCTCGCTTTTGGGAGCTTTTGCTCTGGATTAGTTCGATTTTTCTCTCCAGATGGTAAGCATGAGTGCGAGAGTGACATTGCGAAAGGAAGCTGTGCAGCGATGACTAGGCCAAAGCAAAATTTTAGCACGATATGATCCACTTTTCCGCCTAATTTTGAGAAAATCCTCGAAAATCTCGCTTTTGGGAGCTTTTGCTCTGTGTGAGTTCGATTTTTCTCTCCAGATGGTAAGCGTGAGTGCGAGAGTGACATTGCGAAAGGAAGCTGTGCAGCGATGACTAGGCCAAAGCAAAATTTTAGCACGATATGATCCACTTTTCCGCCTAATTTTGAGAAAATCTTCGAAAATCTCGCTTTTGGGAGCTTTTGCTCTGGATTAGTTCGATTTTTCTCTCCAGATGGTAAGCATGTGTGCGAGATAACGTTGCGAAAGGAAGCTGTGCAGCGATGACTAGGGTAAAGCAAAATTTTAGCACGATATGATCCACTTTTCCGCCAAATTTTGAGAAAATCCTCGAAAATCTCGCTTTTGGGAGCTTTTGCTCTGGATGAGTTCGATTTTTCTCTCCAGATGGTAAGCGTGAGTGCGAGAGTGACATTGCGAAAGGAAGCTGTGCAGCGATGACTGGGGCAAAACAAAATTTTAGCACGATATGATCCACTTTTCCGCCAAATTTTGAGAAAATCCTCGAAAAAGCAGTGGTATCAACGCAGAGTACTGGGTGAATTCGATTCTTCTCTCCAGATTGTAAGCATGAGTGCGAGATAACGTTGCGAAAGGAAGCTGTGCAGCGATGACTAGGGTAAAGCAAAATTTTAGCACGATATGATCCACTTTTCCGCCAAATTTTGAGAAAATCTTCGAAAATCTCGCTTTTGGGAGCTTTTGCTCTGGATTAGTTCGATTTTTCTCTCCAGATGGTAAGCATGAGTGCGAGAGTGACATTGCGAAAGGAAGCTGTGCAGCGATGACTAGGCCAAAGCAAAATTTTAGCACCATATGATCCACTTTTCCGCCTAATTTTGAGAAAATCCTCGAAAATCTCGCTTTTGGGAGCTTTTGCCCTGGGTGAATTCGATTCTTCTCTCCAGATTGTAAGCATGAGTGCGAGATAACGTTGCGAAAGGAAGCTGTGCAGCGATGACTAGGGTAAAGCAAAATTTTAGCACGATATGATCCACTTTTCCGCCAAATTTTGAGAAAATCCTCGAAAATCTCGCTTTTGGGAGCTTTTGCTCTGGATTAGTTCGATTTTTCTCTCCAGATGGTAAGCATGAGTGCGAGAGTGACATTGCGAAAGGAAGCTGTGCAGCGATGACTAGGCCAAAGCAAAATTTTAGCACGATATGATCCACTTTTCCGCCTAATTTTGAGAAAATCCTCGAAAATCTCGCTTTTGGGAGCTTTTGCTCTGTGTGAGTTCGATTTTTCTCTCCAGATGGTAAGCGTGAGTGCGAGAGTGACATTGCGAAAGGAAGCTGTGCAGCGATGACTAGGCCAAAGCAAAATTTTAGCACCATATGATCCACTTTTCCGCCTAATTTTGAGAAAATCCTCGAAAATCTCGCTTTTGGGAGCTTTTGCCCTGGGTGAATTCGATTCTTCTCTCCAGATTGTAAGCATGAGTGCGAGATAACGTTGCGAAAGGAAGCTGTGCAGCGATGACTAGGGTAAAGCAAAATTTTAGCAAGATATGATCCACTTTTCCGCCTAATTTTGAGAAAATCCTCGAAAATCTCGCTTTTGGGAGCTTTTGCTCTGGGTGAATTCGATTTTTCTCTCCAGATTGTAGGCGTGAGTGCGAGAGTGACATTGCGAAAGGAAGCTGTACAGCGATGACTAGGCCAAAGCAAAATTTTAGCACGATATGATCCACTTTTCCGCCTAATTTTGAGAAAATCCTCGAAAATCTCGCTTTTGGGAGCTTTTGCTCTGTGTGAGTTCGATTTTTCTCTCTAGATGGTAAGCGTGAGTGCGAGAGTGACATTGCGAAAGGAAGCTGTGCAGCGATGACTAGGGTAAAGCAAAATTTTAGCACGATATGATCCACTTTTCCGCCTAATTTTGAGGAAATCCTCGAAAATCTCGCTTTTGGGAGCTTTTGCTCTGGGTGAGTTCGATTTTTCTCTCCAGATGGTAAGCGTGAGTGCGAGAGTGACATTGCGAAAGGAAGCTGTGCAGCGATGACTAGGCCAAAGCAAAATTTTAGCACCATATGATCCACTTTTCCGCCTAATTTTGAGAAAATCCTCGAAAATCTCGCTTTTGGGAGCTTTTGCCCTGGGTGAATTCGATTCTTCTCTCCAGATTGTAAGCATGAGTGCGAGATAACGTTGCGAAAGGAAGCTGTGCAGCGATGACTAGGGTAAAGCAAAATTTTAGCAAGATATGATCCACTTTTCCGCCTAATTTTGAGAAAATCCTCGAAAATCTCGCTTTTGGGAGCTTTTGCTCTGTGTGAGTTCGATTTTTCTCTCTAGATGGTAAGCGTGAGTGCGAGAGTGACATTGCGAAAGGAAGCTGTGCAGCGATGACTAGGGTAAAGCAAAATTTTAGCACGATATGATCCACTTTTCCGCCTAATTTTGAGAAAATCCTCGAAAATCTCGCTTTTGGGAGCTTTTGCTCTGGGTGAATTCGATTTTTCTCTCCAGATTGTAGGCGTGAGTGCGAGAGTGACATTGCGAAAGGAAGCTGTACAGCGATGACTAGGCCAAAGCAAAATTTTAGCTCCATATGATCCACTTTTCCGCCTAATTTTGAGAAAATCCTCGAAAATCTCGCTTTTGGGAGCTTTTGCCCTGGGTGAATTCGATTCTTCTCTCCAGATTGTAAGCATGAGTGCGAGAGTGACATTGCGAAAGGAAGCTGTGCAGCGATGACTAGGCCAAAGCAAAATTTTAGCACGATATGATCCACTTTTCCGCCTAATTTTGAGAAAATCCTCGAAAATCTCGCTTTTGGGAGCTTTTGCTCTGTGTGAGTTCGATTTTTCTCTCTAGATGGTAAGCGTGAGTGCGAGAGTGACATTGCGAAAGGAAGCTGTGCAGCGATGACTAGGGTAAAGCAAAATTTTAGCACGATATGATCCACTTTTCCGCCTAATTTTGAGAAAATCCTCGAAAATCTCGCTTTTGGGAGCTTTTGCTCTGGGTGAATTCGATTTTTCTCTCCAGATTGTAGGCGTGAGTGCGAGAGTGACATTACGAAAGGAAGCTGTACAGCGATGACTAGGCCAAAGCAAAATTTTAGCTCCATATGATCCACTTTTCCGCCTAATTTTGAGAAAATCCTCGAAAATCTCGCTTTTGGGAGCTTTTGCCCTGGGTGAATTCGATTCTTCTCTCCAGATTGTAAGCATGAGTGCGAGAGTGACATTGCGAAAGGAAGCTGTACAGCGATGACTAGGGTAAAGCAAAATTTTAGCACGATATGATCCACTTTTCCGCCAAATTTTGAGAAAATCCTCGAAAATCTCGCTTTTGGGAGCTTTTGCTCTGGATTAGTTCGATTTTTCTCTCCAGATGGTAAGCATGAGTGCGAGAGTGACATTGCGAAAGGAAGCTGTGCAGCGATGACTAGGCCAAAGCAAAATTTTAGCACGATATGATCCACTTTTCCGCCTAATTTTGAGAAAATCCTCGAAAATCTCGCTTTTGGGAGCTTTTGCTCTGTGTGAGTTCGATTTTTCTCTCTAGATGGTAAGCGTGAGTGCGAGAGTGACATTGCGAAAGGAAGCTGTGCAGCGATGAGTAGGGTAAAGCAAAATTTTAGCACGATATGATCCACTTTTCCGCCTAATTTTGAGAAAATCCTCGAAAATCTCGCTTTTGGGAGCTTTTGCTCTGGATGAGTTCGATTTTTCTCTCTAGATGGTAAGCGTGAGTGCGAGAGTGACATTGCGAAAGGAAGCTGTGCAGCGATGACTAGGCCAAAGCAAAATTTTAGCACCATATGATCCACTTTTCCGCCTAATTTTGAGAAAATCCTCGAAAATCTCGCTTTTGGGAGCTTTTGCCCTGGGTGAATTCGATTCTTCTCTCCAGATTGTAAGCATGAGTGCGAGATAACGTTGCGAAAGGAAGCTGTGCAGCGATGACTGGGGCAAAACAAAATTTTAGCACGATATGATCCACTTTTCCGCCAAATTTTGAGAAAATCCTGGAGAATCTCGCTTTTGGGAGCTTTTGCTCTGGGTGAATTCGATTTTTCTCTCCAGATTGTAGGCGTGAGTGCGAGAGTGACATTGCGAAAGGAAGCTGTACAGCGATGACTAGGCCAAAGCAAAATTTTAGCACCATATGATCCACTTTTCCGCCTAATTTTGAGAAAATCCTCGAAAATCTCGCTTTTGGGAGCTTTTGCCCTGGGTGAATTCGATTCTTCTCTCCAGATTGTAAGCATGAGTGCGAGATAACGTTGCGAAAGGAAGTTGTGCAGCGATGACTAAGGTAAAGCAAAATTTTAGCACGATATGATCCACTTTTCCGCCAAATTTTGAGAAAATCCTCGAAAATCTCGCTTTTGGGAGCTTTTGCTCTGGATGAGTTCGATTTTTCTCTCCAGATGGTAAGCGTGAGTGCGAGAGTGACATTGCGAAAGGAAGCTGTGCAGCGATGACTGGGGCAAAACAAAATTTTAGCACGATATGATCCACTTTTCCGCCAAATTTTGAGAAAATCCTCGAAAATCTCGCTTTTGGGAGCTTTTGCTCTGGGTGAATTCGATTTTTCTCTCCAGATGGTAAGCGTGAGTGCGAGAGTGACATTGCGAAAGGAAGCTGTGCAGCGATGACTGGGGCAAAACAAAATTTTAGCACGATATGATCCACTTTTCCGCCTAATTTTGAGAAAATCCTCGAAAATCTCGCTTTTGGGAGCTTTTGCCCTGGGTGAATTCGATTCTTCTCTCCAGATTGTAAGCATGAGTGCGAGATAACGTTGCGAAAGGAAGCTGTGCAGCGATGACTAGGGTAAAGCAAAATTTTAGCACGATATGATCCACTTTTCCGCCTAATTTTGAGAAAATCCTCGAAAATCTCGCTTTTGGGAGCTTTTGCTCTGGATGAGTTCGATTTTTCTCTCCAGATGGTAAGCGTGAGTGCGAGAGTGACATTGCGAAAGGAAGCTGTGCAGCGATGACTAGGGTAAAGCAAAATTTTAGCGCGATATGACTCACTTTCCTCCCATTGAAAAAATGTCTGAAAATGTTACTTTTGAGCGATTGTGGCAATACATATACTGATAAATTGAAAATTCACTTGAGAAAATTATAGGTATGAAAAGCGTTTATTTATGGTGTGCCCTACCCGCTTGCTAGCGACCCGTAGGGTCGCTAGTCTTATATATAAAGCTGAATGTCTGTTTGTCTGTCTGTATGTCTGTATGTCTGTCTGTCTGTCTGTGTGTACGTATGTTCCGAATAGAAAATTCCATTTCTGAACCGATCCGGACCAAACTTGGCACACATACACTACGGGCCCCGGCGGGTGTCATAGGCTATTTCGTCATCGATCGATATCGATTTTATCGATTTTTATCGATTTTTTTGCTGAGTTCACCTACGGGGCTGGGAGTTGACACAGGGGGGTAATCGAGCATGGGGATTCCGAATACAATATTGGTTTTCAGGATTATCGATTACTTTTATCGATTTTATCGATTTTTTTGCAAAGTTTGAGCTACGGGGCTGGGAGTTCGCACAGGGGGGTAATCGAGCATGGGGATTCCGAATACAATATTGGTTTTCGGGATTATCGATTACTATTATCGATTTTATCGATTTTTTTGCAAAGTTTGAGCTACGGGGCTGGGAGTTCGCACAGGGGGGTAATCGAGCATGGGGATTCCGAATACAATATTGGTTTTCGGGATTATCGATTACTATTATCGATTTTATCGATTTTTTTGCAAAGTTTGAGCTACGGGGCTGGGAGTTCGCACAGGGGGGTAATCGAGCATGCTGATCACCCCCAAGGGGGGTGATCAGCATGCTCGATTACACTCCTGTGCAAACTCCCAGCCCCGCAGGTCAAACTTTACAAAAATAATCGATAAAATCGATAAAAGTAATGGACGATCCTGAAAACTAATACTGTGTTCGTAATCTGCATGCTCGATTACCCCCCTGTGCAAACTCCCAGCCCCGCAGGTCAAACTTTACAAAAAAAATCGATAAAATTGATAAAAGTAATGGACGATCTCGAAAACTAATATTGTGTTCGTAATCAGCATGCTCGATTATCCCCCTGTGCAAACTCCCAGCCCCGCAGGTCAAACTTTACAAAAAAAAATCGATAAAATCGATAAAAGTAATGGACGATCCTGAAAACTAATGTTGTATTCGGAATCCCCATGCTCACTTCCCCCCCTGTGCCAACTCCTAGCCCTGTAGGTGAACTCTGCAAAAAAACTTCGATAAAAATCGGTAAAATCGACATCGATCGATAACGAAAAGTGGACTGTGACACCCGCCGGGGCCCGAAGTGTATATGTGCCAAGTTTGGTCCGGATACGGCGGAGCCGGGTAAGCCAGCTAGTATATATATCATCTGAAGACGGGGAACGAGGCGGTTTTAATGGTCACTATTTCCTTGTATCAGCTATTCATCTACAAAATATTATTTCTTATGTTGAAAACTCGTAAGTGTCTAGAAATCTCTGAGCACACCTTTCATTAGGTTCTTCTATGAATGGACTCTGGGCAAAATTTGTCCCCTAAAACCAGATGGGACCATTGTACCACGGAACTTTCCTCGCTGACTTGCTGTGCAGCTACAGAAGCAGCTATTTTTTCCTGGAAGTTCATGAAAGCTTCAAAAAAAACCCTGTCAATTGTGCTTATGCTTTTTAGAATTTTTTTGATATTGCTGCCACTATAGAGGGAGCCATATGTAGAAAGCAAAGCGTCTGTCTGCATTCGTTTTTATGTGTTTGGTTGTCTATGTTTGCCCAGGTTTGCGTGCGTTCGTCGCAGATCAGTGAAAAAGTTTTTGCCCCCATTTCGATTAAGTCAGCAGACAACAAAAAATAAAGAAAAGCGGTTTTAGTTTATTACTTGTTTTCGTGGAGTAAAAATCAATGGGAGGGGAACAAGTAGTTATCATGGTAACCAATTAGTTTGCATCGTTGGGATTAGAACTATGTCGGTGATTCAAATGCACATTCCAATTTAAGGAAAACGTACTGCTCACCATTCGAGCGTCCTTGACAAGGAATACAAATGGACAAAAGGACTTGAGCGCATTTCGCGATTATGCACCTTGTCACTGATGATGAAAATTCGTTTGAAAGTAAGAGTTTGAAAAAAAGCTTAGATTTACTTGCCATGTATAGCAAAAGCATATATAGAATAAAAATTAACTACTCCTTGCACCATGACAATTGATTCAAACTATGCAGATTCGTAAATATCAGTCACGTCGTGCAATTTTCGAAAAATGTGGCTAAAATCTTTTTATGAGGTGAAGAACAACTCTGAACAAGCAAGATCACTTGTACAAAAAAGTAGAGCCCTTTTTCACATCTCATCCACACATATTATAGTTGACAGACATGTATGGGGTTATAGTCAAGTGAGACTACCATATGCTTGAGAATACTCGAATGAAAAATGAAATGAAGTAAGTGCAGGTTTGTTGCACAAAATACATTCATTGGTGTCCATTCTTGCATCATATGGGTTCCCAAAGGCGTGTCAAGCGTGCCGAGAGATGAGAAAATAGTACACGGATTAGAAAGGCTAACGTAATGGGTTAGCGAACCCATCGGAGCATTGCGAATACCAATTTTACTCAGTGAGTTCGCGTACCCGCAGAACCCAGTGGGTTCTGGGTTTTAATGAATACGGCCACAGGTCCAAGCCACTGACCTCTCACTTTAATGCGAGCACTTTAACCATTATAGGGGCCTGCAGGATCGCGAGAGTCGGACGTGCGTACGGCCATTGCGCCGCGCATGTCAGATGCGCATCCGACGACTCAGGTAGGTGCCAGACTTACCATGTTCAACAGATTCATTCGGTGCACCAACTTTTCTGTCGGACAGTATAGTGATTTGACCTATGAACCGAACAAACCGGTTGAAGCGGATAGATCTGGCACCTGCCTTAGCGACATCAGACGTGCGCGGCGCAATGGCCGTACGCACGTCCGACTCTCGCGATCCTGCAGGCCCCTATACCACTGCACCACCGATGTACGCAGCGTCATCGATATTGAGAAGCGCTCAAAAACGGAGGTTTTTTGAGGTTCCGTAACTGTTTATCGAAGACCATTCAGAAACGGAGTACAGATTTCAAATCAGCTTTTGAAAGTACTTTAGTCGATATGCATCCCATATCAAACGGTCACGGCCATTGGAAGCACTTCCTTTGTCAGAATAAAGAGGGAATGGCGCTATTGATTGGCTTGCTAGCAGAAGATGATATAATGTTCCGATTACATAGTTGTTCAAAAGTGGGGTAGCTCGGGATAGCCACCACAGAATCATATGTTGAGCGTCTCCTGAAACATGCATGCGAGATAGTCTGCGGAAAGGACGAGCGAGTAACAAATTTTTCCCGTTATTGACAACACCCGGTAAGTTGAAAACGTTCTCACTAGTCCAGAAAGGTGAGCACTTTGAGAGAAAAGAAGAAGCTGTGGATTTTACTGTTACAAAAGCAGATTTAGTTGGGAGGTAAGTTTGTTTGTGTGCGGAAGAACATATTTGCTGAGTTGAACAGCTATCGAGAATCAAGGAATCATCCGCGCTACATAATAGTTATGGACCGAATATATAGTGGTTTCGGGTGTATCTATCTAGACTCTCTGCCTTTTATTGTTTAGAACCAACTTGAAGAATTCCGAACAGGTATGGCAAAGCGACTGGATATATATCTACGGTATGTATTATTTGTGCATTTTTCTGATACAACTACTAAAAATTTGGAAGTCGCACAGCATGAATGTGCAAGCTGTAGTAAGAGAGAGTATTGTCAAGTGGCTAGCTGAGTGTCTGCGGATTCGCTTACTTCAGAGAAACGCGAATAGAAGAACTGAGGTTTAGATGAAACAAATTCTAGGCAGGTAGGAAGAAGACAATTTTTTTTCATTTCAAGGATCTGTTCATGCGAGACTGACGACTCAATCTTCAATTCTGGGCAAGCCCAAAACTCGTGGCTTTTTCATAGTCATGGCGGACCGAAGCTCAAGAACTTCTGAGAATGAAAAGTAATAGGTAGTATTCGATCAAGCTGTATTAGAAGTAGAGAATAGCTGCATGTAATAGAACAGCTTTTACCTTGATAAACAAAACGCTGATATCGGTCTGACACTTTAGCTTACTAAACCTTTTTTTCTCAGTCGGGAAGCAATGCACATCTGATTATAGGTTGCTGCATGAAGAAGTCGCAATATCTTTGGACGCAAACGCGGCTCTATTAGCCGTAGAGCGCATGAGTCGCAGGGGTTTACAAGGGGAAGATGCGCATGCGCCGCGTCCGCGCACGCTCAACCAATACTGCTTCTGAACCAATACTGCTTCTGCTCCTTCGGCATGCAGTAGCTTTACATGCAAGTTGTCAACCGCTAATCATCATTCATTCTGATTGACGACCCCCTAAGATTTTCTATTCGGAGGGGGGAGGGAGGGGGGAGGGGGGGAGACAAGAATTTTCTGATCCAGGTCCAAAAATTTTTTTTGAGATGCTTTTGAGATGCTTGCATGCCCGTAATGCAAAAATTCTAGAAAGGAGGGTGGCGCTATCCCCTTTCGCGAAAAAGCTCTTCTAGTAAACTAATCTATAAATATATGAAACTCAAAGTTTGTGAGTAAGTGGGCTTAGTAAGTGGGCTATTAAGTCTTGGACAGATCAGATGACCTGAAATGAGAACCTTAGGTAAGGTTTGTAAGATAAACTGAGGGGCGGCCACTCCCATCTTATATATAAAGCTGAATGTCTATTTGTATGTATGTCTGTCTGTCTGTCTGTCTGTATGTATGTCTGTGTGTACGTATGTTCCGAATAGAAAATTCCATTTCTGAACCGATCCGGACCAAACTTGGCACACATACGCTACGGGCCCCGGCGGGTGTCATAGGCTACTTTTCGTCATCGATCGATATCGATTTTATCGATTTTTATCGATTTTTTTGCTGAGTTCACCTACGGGGCTGGGAGTTGGCACAGGGGGGTAATCGAGCATGGGGATTCCGAATACAATATTGGTTTTCAGGATTATCGATTACTTTTATCGATTTTATCGATTTTTTTGCAAAGTTTGAGCTACGGGGCTGGGAGTTGGCACAGGGTGTAATCGAGCATGGGGATTCCGAATACAATATTGGTTTTCAGGATTATCGATTACTTTTATCGATTTTATCGATTTTTTTGCAAAGTTTGAGCTAGGGGGCTGGGAGTTGGCACAGGGGGGTAGTCGAGCATGCTGATCACCCCCAAGGGGGGTGATCAGCATGCTCGATTACACTCCTGTGCCAAATTCCAGCCCCTAGCTCAAATTTTCAAAAAATCGATAAAATTGAAAAGTAATGGACGATCCTGAAAACTAATATTGTGTACGTAATCTGCATGCTCGACTACCCCCTGTGCAAACTCCCAGCCCCGCAGGTCAAACTTTACAAAAAAATCGATAAAATCGATAAAAGTAATGGACGATCCTGAAAACTAATATTGTGTTCGTAATCAGCATGCTCGATTACCCCCCTGTGCAAACTCCCAGCCCCGCAGGTCAAACTTTACAAAAAAAATCGATAAAATCGATAAAAGTAATGGACGATCCTGAAAACTAATGTTGTATTCGGAATCCCCATGCTCACTTCCCCCCCTGTGCCAACTCCTAGCCCTGTAGGTGAACTCTGCAAAAAAATCGATAAAAATCGGTAAAATCGACATCGATCGATAACGAAAAGTGGACTGTGACACACGCCGGGGCCCGAAGTGTATGTGTGCCAAGTTTGGCCCGGATACGGCGGAGCCGGGTAAGCCAGCTAGTATGCTATAAAAATGCGACCAGATTTAACAGGTGAGCGTCAGGGCACGTTCCGCCATAACCTCGTCTAACTTCCGTAAGAGCAGCGTCGATTTTGAGATGATTTTAAGGAGATAGTGTGTAAGGGATGAGACGCAGAGAAAAATCCCGTTAGTTGCTCGTGAGTAACTTACGGGATATGTAATGCGAACTAAAGTGCGCGAAACTGCATATTTTCGGGAGCCTATGGATAGAAAGAATCGATGAACAACTGACTGCAGCCAAGAATAGGAGAAAACAGTTCTTCTGTTTTTCGAAGTGCCTTATTTCTCGTAGAAAACGAGGTTGTAATGGGAGCAGGGCACTCGTCCACAATATTACAAACTACAAGCCTGAATAGAAAGTGTAAAGAACTTTTCGATATGGAATTTGCATCATAACGAAATACATCGGAAAGGAGCAGAGATGCCAGCATAGGCATTTTCTTACACACTTGTAATACCTATGCACAATCTCACGCTTACGTCATGACAAAAAATTACTTTACAACCTCATTACGACGCCTCATATTCGCTGCCGCCGTGCTGCTTGAAGTTTCGAGTCACTTTAAGTGACAATTACTTTAAAACTAGGGCATGCAACAATGCGCATCTACAGATCTCGATTAGGAGATTTTGATAAGTACTGACGTCCGTCAAAACCTGGGTATCCATCCCTTTGTGTTGAACTGCGCTTACCCTCCCGGTGCCCTAATACTACTGAATCACTTCAATGTCACAACCTATTCACACACATCATCCCAAAGAGACACTCATAATCTAGCTTCTCCACTCTAAAAACCTAGTAGCGGTTTCATTCTTCGACGCTTTTTTCAGAGCGTGTGAAATCATGCGGCTGGTACTTAACCCTGATTGGAACGGTCTACCGACGAGGCTCACTCTTTTGCAGACTGGCCATTCACTCTATCATTGCAGCAGTCTTCTATGCTTCATAAAGTTCATAAACTTCATACACCGGTTGGTCGTTGATAACTCTCTTGCCTTTTGCCGAGTTGTAGGCACCATTCTGTAGAGCTGGTTCAAGTTAAGTATTACAATATAAGGATCTACAATCTCCCTCTTTACTGCAAGGTTACGGTACGAACTTTGTATTCTGCTCCACAAAGGTTCAAAAAAGCCAAAACCTTTTATAATAGGCCGACCAAGTCGCTGATTTTAAATACGAAAACTGCATACACAGTCATGCTTCTTCAGTCTTTCCAGCTACACGTTAACATCTGGTTTTCCAATGTTTTATGTGATTTATATTATATGACTTTGAGTTTGTGATTTTCATGGAAGATTAAGAAACTTGTTAAAAGCTGTATAATGTTCTCAGCATGCATGAATATACCATAAACAACTAACAACAACAACAACACTAACGAGTAGGAGTACAGAGGAGTTTTGCTCACCCCGATCCAGTAGTCTGCTGTACTTCTTCCTCTCCCCCTCCCCCTACCTCCCATGCTCAATCCTTCCTTTTCCAGTACTCCATTCCGGTAGAGGCGCCACCGCACGACATCTTGACCTGGATCCAACCATTATTTCCATCCCCATAACATTGCTATAAGCTCTCATCAGCGGCTGTGACATGTGGGCGCGTAGCTTTTATACTATGTTTTAACGGCGATTAAAAGGATGATTTGTAGTGACAGTCTAACAACGAAGAGTGTGCGTTAGAGGATGCCCATTGGGTCACAAATGCAGGCACGTATTAAAAGTGATATTTGAAAATAGCTGATCAACACTCAAGTTTCCTTGCAATCATTCTAACACTTACGTCCACATTAGAAGACTTTGACGACAAATTTTTTGTGATCTAAGCGGCAGTGGTGTTGTCTTAAACCAAGGAATTATATGTGGGGCGGCAGCTTCATCAAACATTATTCCATTTAATTCTGAAACAATTCAAACTCCTACCATCGATTCTACGTCTGTGCAGCAAATGACTACTTTATCTAATTTTTCGAATGGGCTTTTCTACAGAATTCACGATAATTTTACAGGGTGTTAAGAAATGTATGCACATTTGTGCGCTCTTATAACTTTCTTGCTTCAGTGTCCTTTGCCGATCTGTATGTGCCATTCTGTGAGCTTGCTTCAACTTAGATATGAAATTTAGAGCAAATCACCGATCTCTCTTCGTTACTATAGATTACGGCAGGAACTTCCAGCCGTTATGAGGAAGACCTTCGATGAAAAAAAGTTCAAAAATATGGAAAGTTGTTCAATAGGAATTTCATGCTGAGATCATTATACAACTTTTCACAAGTTCTTGAGCCAGTATAGTGGTAGATTACATCATTTTTGAAGAACATTGGAAAAGCAGATGTCTGGAACAACTAAAATAGCATGACTATGTATGCAAATTCATATTCAGAACCAGGTTAGCCTAACTGTTCAAGTTTTGACTCATTTAAACCTTCTTGAAGCAATTTGCGAACCATGCAAGGGAAGGACCCTCTGTCGAAGTGGGGTTTCCACATGTGATGCATATATCCTACTGATTTTGCGGCACTAATATCAAATCCGTGTTTCTTCGCTGCTCAGTGATGTTCTAAGAAAGTTATAAGCGATAGTTTCGAAAGATGACCAAGGGAATTACCTAAATTTGGTTCATGGGGTTATTCGAATGCTGGAAACGATTTGTACTTTTTTCGCTTGAAAGTCTCATTCTAGACGGTTACGGTAGGTATTATGAAAGGGTCATATCGAAAATTTGATGGAATTGGGTCTAGAAGTTTTCCGGTACCCTGTTTAGAAAAATTATGATCGTTGTCCCCGGTGACACCCTTATTTTGAGTTATGGTGAGTTAAGGCGCACAAATGAACACTCTTTGCGTTTTCAAGTCATTTTGTCCCAATAACGCGGAAGTTTCTTAAATAAAGTTTGGTATTTTATTCCAACATCCAAAAATAATCTCCGTAAACGAAACTTTTTTTATTTTTATTTTATTAGGGTGTCCCGAAAGTTCTGTTCGCACCATTTTTAAAAAATCATAACTTCTTTGCATCACAACCATTTTGCGCAATTCAAATTTTATTGGAAAGCGTAAAGCATGCAGTTTCCAATGGTTCCCCGGTGACTTTCCATCATGTTCACATTGCAGAAATAAAAATGAAAGAACGAAAACATCCGAAATTCGGAATTTTTGAGCAAAAATTCTAAAAATCTAGAAACTGCGCGGTAAAATCCAGAAAAGCCATTATCCTAATTTATCTTATATTTGACTACTAACCGAGTCAAGTTTGTGCTGATCGAGCTCTTCGTACAAAAGTTATGATTTTTTGAAAAAAATTACGAAAAATCACTTTCCTAAGAATTCCTAAGAAATTGATTTTTCGGCATTTTTTTTCAAAAAATCATAACTTTTAAAAGAAGAGCTCGATCAGCGCAAACTTAACTCAGTTAGTAATCAAATATAAGAAAAATTAGGATAATGGCTTTTCTGGATTTTACCGCGCAGTTTCTAGATTTTTAGAATTTTTGCTCAAAAATTCCGAATTTCGGATGTTTTCGTTCTTTCATTTTTATCTCTGCAATGTGAAATGCTAAAAAGTCACCGGGGGAATATTGGAAACTACACGCTTCAAGCTTTCTAATAAAACTTAAATTGCGCAAAATCATCGTGACGGAAAGAAGTTATGATTTTTTGAAAATGGTGCGAACGAACTTTGGGGACAACCTAATATAAATACACTCGAGGTGCACCAGAGCAAAGAAATAAAAGAAGATCCAAACGAACAATGAGACCAGCCAGTCCTCAGCCGCAAGAGAAGATAAAAGAAAATACGAAATGAAACAGAACTCGAAGCTCTAGACCCAGCTTGTAAAGTTGAACGAAAGTAATTTGATCAAAAACAATCACATGAATCTTGCACACTCTAAAATCAAAGATGCCCCGTTTTTGGGTGTCAACGAGCCCGCCGTAAGGCTAGCTGACCTGACCCCATTAACATTAAATTTTAGAGGAAGCAAGATTCAGATTAAGAGTGGCAAAGTAAACATCTACCAACTACTGCAGAAGGCACTTCATTAGGCGGACACAAGAGTGCCCTAGATGGGAAACTAGGCTTCGTTAAAGCAGTAAGGTGTGATAAAACTTCTGACGAATGAGCCGGGCTGGTTCAGTTGTTAGTTGATGATGCTTAAGGTTAGTAACAACCAATAAATAAAACCAGGCTACAGAATCAAGCTGCAACTGAAGAACACCAGGACTCGGCTCCGAAAAATGACCGTGCGGACCGAAAACCGACATGCTAGTAATACCAACAGCCATAAAGCCAAGAAGAGAAAGAACTGGTAACTGAAAAACGACAAAATTAAAATCATTCCAAAAAGCTTAGGGATGAGAGCTGTGTGTCAGCTCTCATCAACTTAGCCCTGAAGGAGCGTGCAGTCTGAGAACACATAACATCCATAGGCAACCGCTGAAACCATCTAGCAGGCCTGCAGAATATGTTACTGTGCATTTTTGCAAGATTGTGCTTTTTGACTCTGGCGTAGTGCAAATTGAATCCTCCCGACCTTTCACTAGCTGGCACGAATTTCCAATATTTACTTGCCTTCAACCGATTTTCACCCTTTAAAACTTGAAAACAAAACGCTAAATCTGAGAGATTGCGACGAAGCGAAAGACTATGTAATTCTGAACATTCTAAGCCGTACATTATAATCTGGTATGCTGATATCAGAATAGAGTCGCCTGTACAAGAGACGCGTGAATGTTTTTTGCACTTTTTCTATTTTACAAATATCTTTTTTCCGGGCAGGATTCCAAACTTGGGAGCAATATTCTAGATGGGGGCGAATGAGGGCTTTGTAGAGACGCGTCACTAGTGCAGGCGAGTTACTCCTTACGGTGCGCAGCAGCACGAATAGGGAGTGTAAGCCTTTCTGACAGCAGCATCAATATGTTCAGAAAACTTTAGTTTAGCATCAACAAGCACTCCCAAGTCCCTAGCTGAGCCGCATGACCTCAACGCAAGATCCTCAACCACATAAGTACCTGCACAACCATTTCCTATATGCAGTACGCAACTCTTGTCAAGATTGAGTGTTAAATTCCAGGTCGTTGCCCATTCAACCAGATTGGATGAGACAATTGTAAAGCTGACTGAACCTCAATTCGATCTTCTACATCGTACATTCCGTATATTTTTATATCATCTGCATACATTTGCACTTTAACCTTTTGAGAAGTATGGAGTAAGTTAGGCAACTCCATAGTATAAATGAGGAATAATATAGGCGATAAAACTCCTCCTTGAGGAACACCACTTGCACAAGAATAGGTATCCGAAAATCGGTCATGAGCTCTTACAGTCATATAGCGGTTGTGCAGATACGAATCAAACCATGCGAGCAGCGGGTCATCAACGCCTTTCATTTTGAGCCTCTTCACTAGCACATCATGACAGACCCTATCAAATGCTTTAGATAAATCAATATAAAGCACATCCACACATTTTTTACTATTTAAGGCAAGAGTCCAGTCATAAATACTGTCAACCAAATTTGTTGTCGTCGAGGCACCATTGATGAAACCATGCTGCTCAGCAGGGACCATGCCAGCTTTATCAAGCCAGGACACAAGCTCATCTCTTATACACTTTTCCATGACTTTGCAGGTGTAGGTAGCAGACTAATAGGGCGAAAATCCCTCACCCGCCTAGCGCCCTGGACCTTAGGGATAGGTGTCACAAGGGCGTGCTTCCAAAGTGCGGGTACCTCTCCTAATAACATGGATATGTTGAAAATATGTGCTAATGGTGTGGCCAGAGATGAGAAACACTTCTTGTATACAATCTGAGGTATGCCGTCATATGTTTCAGTAGCGGAGTTTTTGAGGTGCTTCAAAATTCGGCAGACTTCATGCGATTCAAAGAAGATTGAGGACAATTTCCCTCGCACATCATGAATATTGCCAACATCAGGTGCACTACTGTCCGTGGAAGTGAAGACGCTAGCAAAATAGGCTCCAAAAACTTTTGCCTTCTCTTCATCACGGAAAAATCGAGCACCAAGGTCATTTTCGAGGGTGAGGAGGTTAGAATTTGGCTTCATCTTAGCTCTGATGTAAAGGAACAGGCTTCGCGCTGATTTCTGTGCAAGCCGACGCTCACGATTAGACAAAAACTTTCGCATATGAAACTCAATGTCGGAACAAACTTTTCTGTAAAGATCGTTGTGCAAAGGATCAGGCAGGTCATCAAAAAGACGACATTTCTGCAAATTCAGGGATTGTATATGTGTAGGTACTTTGGTTATGACAAAACCACGAGCTTTGAAAGGAACAAATAGAGCAAAAGCTTCATAAAGTATTTTGCAAAACCTCCTATATACATCAGAGCAAGATTCATATCGATTAAAATGAGAAAACCAATCGATTCCAGAAAGGTATTCATTCAATGCTTTGTAGTCGACATTATGAAAATCGGGCATTGAAAAAGGAAGGGATGCCGCTGATGGAACATCACGCACCTCAAAACTAACTATCCCATGGTCCGAAGACCCAAGCGGGGGAAGAACATTCACATGGAGAGGCTGCTAATGCTCAACAGCAGAGGAAAGAACAAGATCAAGGATGTGATTGCCATGAGTGGGCGAAGACACAAATTGTTTAAATTGATTTTCAACAAAATAGGTTAGAAATGATGTAGACGCACTGTTCAAAGGTTTGAGATCCATCCAATCTATTTGTAAGTTAAAGTCTCCAAGTATAATAGATTCACTGTGGTCACAACTCAAAGCAAAATGATTCATCATATCTAAAAGGCACTCATCATCTATTTTGCTAGAGGTGAAATCGCTTG
>CATQJL010000316.1:41025838-41097685 GCA_958299035.1 Cylicocyclus nassatus
GCATGTATGGACAAACTTGGCCGTACACAGCCATTCCCGGCTCAGTGCTGGACTAAAACTGCAACTAGGTCAATTCATAAGGCCCGTAGAAAGATGAGATAAAAGGGCAATTCATAAGGCCCGTAGAAAGATGAGATAAAAGGGCAATGATGTAACTGATTTCGCAATCTTGCCGAATTTTTCGCAGTTAAGCCGCTCATAACTTCGCCTACAAAGGGATTCTGCAGATATGGAAGACGACTTTGAAATCAACGTCCTATGCTGCATAGAATGTTATGCAACTTGTTTGGATTGGCCACTTCGGCTTCTGAGCATTCCCTTGTTAGTATACCTTTCCTAGTTCTCTCAAATTTTTTGCGGACATTTTTTTTTCGCAAGAATGTAACATGGCGCACATCATACATAATTAATCCTAGCGAGCACTATTCGATAGTGCTGTTCTCGTAGATTATCGAGCGCTAAAAAACAGCCGTGGACTTTCTTTCAAAGCAGATAGAAGAGCTGGTGAATTCTGAAAAAATTATGTCGTTCCAAATTTTACTCACCATAACTCTAAAGTGTGGAATTCTCCTTAACAAGGAAACGATACTTTTGTCCGTGGCCTTTTGAGATGAGAAGTACACCATTTCACTCCTACTGGAGCGTGATTCTGAATCTAACTTTCGCTTTTGCTAATCTTTTCTCGGAAAAAAGCTATGAAAGGTTTTCGTGCCAAAGGAGATATCGTCGAAATGTTAGAACGGCCGCTAAGATGTGGCGTAGTGGCTATGCGATAGCCTTGCAAGTTGATGCAGATTTAGGTTTGAATCCTTTTGTGTTTTTCAGTTTTGCATTGCCTCAATCAAGCTTCTTTTTTAAAAGTTTGGCATCTTAGACCGCATTTCCGCATTTCTCTTGGGCGACCATTGACGCGAAGATCCTTCATAATTTCCTCTAGAGGAATGATTAGCAGAAACGAAAGTCAGGATCGGAATCAGCTTTTCAAGACGAATGTGATGGTATACATTTCATCTCAAAAGGCTACGGACATCAAGTATCGTTTCCTTGTAAGATGCGATTTTCATGGTCAGCAGGTCGTATAATCTCAAGAGCAAGTCTTCCAAGAAGTCGGGTTATTATATTTTCTTTTACGCTCTGAAACCCGCCAGTAAATTATGAACAAAATGCTGATGATGATCTTGAATTGTGAATAAGTTCTGTCATATAGCTTTTTCGGCATGCTGTACACGAAAATCGGGGTCTTTGCAGAATATAGGATCTTTTTTGCAAAGATGTGGTGAGGTACAAGGCTTATCAAAGGCAGTGTCGCTTGCATCAGCATCTCCACTCCCGCGCTGGACTCTGCTTCTCTTCCGCAAGCATGCACTCTACTCACTTCCAATCGATTGAGGCTCCGCCTTTCCCACGCTCGCCCTGGGAATGTGGTCAGAGGGCATGTTCGTGGAAGAAACGCAGAGTCCAGCGCGCGTGGAGATGCTGGTGCATGCGACATTGCAACTGATAAGCCCTGTATGTAGTTAAGCCACGAAAGCCTGCACTTCTCGCGTCCCTGTTAGGACAACTTGCCTGCTCGCCTTCACAATTGAGAGTTACTAGGAACAGTGCTATCAAACGATGCCTTTCTCATGCTCCCATCCACCGAGTGTCCCAAAAAGATGTGCACACTGTTTGACCGCTAATAACTCCCTTGCTTTCATATATTATGCCGAGCTTGAAGCACCATTTCTCAGGGCGAGGTCCAAGTTAGATTTACAGTATGAAGCAAACCACCAATTGCCTTCACTACTGTAGGATTACGGTATGTAATTTCAGCAAACAGCATCACTGTATTATAAACCTTTAATGAACTAATTTCAAAACTGAAAATTTGGGCGTGCTGTCACTACATGACTTTTCACCAGTTTTTGAGCTTTCTTAATGGCATATTCACATTTTGACGAACATTGGAAAAGCAGTTGTCACTATAAATCTGAAACAACTTTTGAAAAAAGCACTATGATGAAATGCAAATCTCATGTTTAGAATCAGCGGCTTCGATTAGCCCAGTGCAAGAGTTTCTGGCTTGTTTAGCATTTTTTCTGAGGCGAAATATGGATTAACGACTTGAAACCCTTCGCGAAGTTTTCACCGTAGTCCTACAGTAACAAAGAGGGACTGGTGATTCGCTCGATACTGCAAATCTAAGTTGTACCTTGCTCTACAGAACACTACCTCAAGCTCGGCGAAGACGTGAAAGCAAGAGAATTATTAAGGATCAAACATTGTGTATATCTTTTTGGGACACCCTGTATAACGATCGCCGATGTACAACCTCGCCAAATCAGGCCCCATAAATATTATATTACTCAGAAAGCAGGGATCTTATAATTCGTCGAAATTCCCTTGTGAACGATTGCACATTACGCAACTTGCAAATCTTATGTTCACTTCGCTCAAGAGATCCTACCGTTTTGGATATAATAGTTAGATAGATTTGAGCTTTAGCCGCGATTTTGCTTTGATATCTAATTAGGCAGCTGAAGCCCACACAACTACCATTTACAATACAATAGGATCCTCTGAGCGAAGTGAACATAAGATTTGCAAATTGCATAATGTGCAATCATTTAAAAGGAAATTTCGACAATATGCGATTCTTGCGTTCTGAGCAATATTCATATGGACGCGATTTAGCTCGTAACTCGGCGATCGTTATGAATGGGAGCCTGAGAAATGCACTGTTCAATGGCACTGCTCCTGGTGATTCTAACTTGTAAAGGCAAGCAGGCAAGTTTTCCTAATAAATACACGAGAAGTGCGGGCGTTTATGAACTTTCATGGGTTAACTACATACTCCACCGTATCTATGCAAAAAGATCCTCTCTGCAAAGACTCCACCAAGATTTGCGCAGCGTGCCCGAAAACCTCTATGAGCGAACTTTCGTTACAATCTAAGATCAACAACATTTGAAATCATCTGAAAAGCTTCAAAGCGTAAAGGAAAAAATCAAATAACTCGAACTTCTTTGAAAACTTGGTCACAGAGGTTACCTGCTAATTACGAAAATCACATCTACTTAGAAGGGGAGCTCCATATTTTAGGGTTGTGGTGAGTAGAATATGGGATGACATGATTTCTTCAGAAAACACCAGCTCTTCTTTCTCTTTCTAAAAGAAGTCCACGGCTATTTTCTAGCGCCGATTAATCAACGGAAACAGCACAATCAAATGGTGCTTATTTATGTGCGTTGTGGGCTGTGTTACATCCTTGCGAAACAACTTCCGCAAAAAAAATTTGAGAATGGAAACGGAATAACAAAGGCATGCTGTCTATCAAAAGATTCGCCTTGATAAGCTGAGCACAATCGTTTTTTCGGGTTTAGAATGTTATCATTTCGAAGGATGGCGCTGCGTAGTTTGCGTGATTCGCGTGATTTTGCGAAATTCTTGGATTTCCGCGACATTCACGGAATTTACACGTTTTGCGAGCGCTACTATATCTTAATGGCCTGACTCTTTCATTAAGCGCCGCATGCATTAACATCTCCGACGGGGAGGGGATCGCAGCTCAAAAGAAAGCTTCATATTCTGAAGCTCCAGATATCTGGATTTCACGCTGTCTACTATCATTAAGTATTCCCACCATTCTTCACTGAGAACATATTGTACAGAATCGCGAGACTGTACAAGTCGCATTTTCCAGCCTTTTGTATGATCCTTGATGATCGCCGGCGGCCGACCGTCTTTTTTTTTCAAGTCATTTTTCATTCTCGGTAGTCAATGAAACCATTTTAATGTTGTGTTGATTATCTAACTCAACTGCTAGGCATGTTTTTGATAAGAACAAAGGATATATTGGGGTCATGAAATTTTCGATGATTTTCGATTTTCGACAAGTCAAAAACTGGGGCTTATCAAAAAAATTCAATTTTCAAAAAACTCATTTGTTCTTAACAGCAGTATGCTTAATGCTGTTAAGTTAATCAATCCCTAGTACAACTTCAGAATGTTTTCACTAACTTTAAATTAAGAAAAGTGACCCTTAAAGGAAAGACGGTCGAGACGAACAGCTGCCGTGGACAGTAGGTGATCATAAAACAAGCTGGAAAATGCGAATTGTACAGCTTCTCGTTCCTGTTCAATACATCTGTAGTGAAGGATTGTAGGAATACTCAAGAATAGATAGACAGCGTTATATCCAGATAACTGGAGCTTTTGAATATAAAGATTTTGCAAAAATAGGATCTCCTCCCCAGCGGGGTGTTGATGCGTGCGGCTCTAAAAGGAATGTTTCCGAATTAAAAGTAAACGTTTTGAAGTCATAGTTTCGAATTCATAGCTTTGAATTCATAACGGCTTGTCAGAAACCTAGAGTAGTGAAAATTATGATGTAATTTTATAAGCTGTGAATGTCAATAAGGCGAATGTATGCAATTCATTCTATGCAACTACGAAAGAAACTAGCAAAATTCTAAAACAGCTCTAGAAGTGTTTGTTTATCTTTGATCTATTTCTTGCTAAAAGTATAAATGGTATACTTTCGAAACGACCTGATATAATCTTTGCGATATCTCTGGGAATTATAACCTTCTATATGATGACAGCATAAAGTAGGCTGAGTCACGCGCCTTTTTTATTTTCTGATGCAAGTTCCCTTTTGTACCCACCTTTTGCAATGGACTTGACCAATTGCTTGTTCAAGAGCCTAGCTTTTGTAGGGGGTTCAAAATCTCACTACCATCAACTGAGTGAGCGGCGCCTTCCAGTGTTTAAACCGTAATTCGCGATAGTCTTTAACTGTCTCCCTAAATACAAATAAGAAAATAGTGATATTTTTCGATAAAGGTTTGTGTAAAGAATTCTGTAGAAGAAATAGTTTTTCTTTGAGATAGAGCAGAGCTTTCAACCAAATAGTAAGACTCTATAAACAGCGATGTCTCGATAATGCTAGAGAAGATAAGCACTGCAAATCATTGAAACATCTTTTCTTCTGTTATCTAGGAACGCAAATGAACGGACGTTGCTTCTTGTTCAAATGCTATTGAAAGCACTTTGATGATAAAGCGATGTGTCTGTTTTTGTAATTTTACAAAATATTGACTTTAGCTGTAAGTGCCTGTAAGCTTCATCAACAATTCACCTCAACCTATGAATTAGCTTTACATTCCGCAATCTTGTCAATAGCTTCTTCTGATGTTTTAGAAATCTATCGCCACGCTGTCACTCATCTATACGCTCACATTATCTGAATTTAACTGATTTGAAAATTAGCACTAGTGCCGTAATGCACCCGCAGAAAGATCGAAGTTATCAAAATGCACGATACACTCAGTCAAGATGCCTCTCTTGAGCCTGTATAAAAAACTCTTATATATGCACGTCTGTGCTTTTGATCCGTGATACAGCCAATATTCGCAAGCCATTGTTGCTCGTCCTTCGAACCTGCTTCCAAAACATTTAAGTTCCGGATAGTTTGTGTGAATTTGTGAAAATGGAACTAGACTGCTATCTACTTTTTCTTTTTGTCAACGCCTCAACATATGCAAATCCAACATACATACAGGGTGTCCCAAAAATCTTTAAGCCTAACTTTCCAACGTAGTAACTTTGTTAGTAATCCCCGCTTTTCAATCGAATTTTGCATACGAGTTCTTCGTTTAGTTGTCAATAATCCTCGGGAGAATCATACCGTTTACGCTATATTCTTGAAGGCAGTGTCCCACCAGATTGGGGGTATCTGGCTCCCGTGGTCATGTAATAGTAGACCCCCTACCTAATCGATGTCCGAAGTTCGGAACGAAAAAGGGGTCTACCAAGCCTAAAATTTGCTCCGAAAGTGGCCCGAATCTCATGGTAGGCCCAAACGCCGTGCACAGATCAGTTCGAACTGCAAGGCCAGAGTGCGTATAGCGCACACAGTCATGAGCGCAGGGACCCGCAACAACTCTGCGTCTTTACCTTGCATCCACCTCGTAATCGCCCGAGCATACCGTAAGATTCGGCCCATTTTCGGAGCAAATAGGCTTGATAGACCCCCTTTTTCGCTCCGAACTTCAGACATCGATTAGGTAGGGGGTCTGCTATTACATGACTACGGGAGCCAGATACCCTCAGTCTGGTGGGACACTGCCTTTGAGACATTGTTTGGGTTTATACCTCTTTTGCTATTGAACCTCTTTCCAAACATTGGAATGTGCAAAGCTAGATTCATTCTATATGCTCTGTTCATTAGCGTAGGATTAAGGTACAAACACCTAGAGTATTGACGTGTCAATGAAAACAAAAAGGTCTTGGAAACAAAAACTCAAAAAAGCTGAAAATATCAACGAAATTAATCTGAATTACTAATTCTAGCTGTAAGCTTTGCAGTTATTAGTGAAATATCATTTTGAAGAATCCGCATACACTATAATGCTGCTTTCTTGATGTTTCCAAGAACTTGGCAGCTACATGACGCTTTTGTTGAACCTCACAAATACTCTTCTTAGATTAAGGTGCTTTTAATCACCGACTCAAGCCCCTGACTCTTCTTTGTGATCAGCCATGTAAAGCAAGGCTTGCTCTTTTCCGTACTATATTGTGAATAGTCTGGAACGCTTGGTTTAGAAGGTATGAGAAAATGTGGACGTCAACTAGTCTGCCACGGTGCGTGCGTATCGTAAGCGTCTGAGGCCCTGTGCGAAGGCCAAAAAAAGGTTTTTCGAAATTTGAGTGTGCATTGTTGTTTTGTAGTTTCTTCGCAAAATACCTGTTGAAGTTCATACGTCTTTCTTGCTTCATACAGATTCAACTGAACAGATTTTTGACTTTCAGGTTTTTGTCGTTTTAGGGCCTTCTCATCTCCTTGATTCCAAATCTGAAGTCGAGAATCCGCGAAAACCCCAGCAATCCCTGTTCCGGAGAACCCACAGGGCTTTCGAGAACGGTGATTGGATGGGCGCGCACGGATGGGCGGGCATGGATGGGGAGGCGATGCGATATTTTGCGCCGCGATTTGGGCATTGGCTTGACAGGGGGTCCTACTATGCTAAAACTGCTGTTGTATGCGGATCTAATGCGAAGGTTTATATCCGTGCATCACAAAACTTGCTCTTTCAAAATTTTTGTAAGAGTTTGTGAAAGCAGCGAGGCAGACCTTCCATATTAGTAACACATGCTGCAGTTTCCTGGAATGAATTAAACTAAAGTGAACACAATTAGAGAAAAAAATAACTTCGATCCTACACTTACTTTCCAATATCTTTGGTGAATGAACTTTCCAATGCTTTTGAAAAAACCCTTTCTGCAACGTTTAGCCTAAGTTATGCTTTGTGTTTCAAGCCATTTTCAGAGAGTGCTTTGCCAGCGGCTCAAAACGCGTTAGCTTAGCGAGCTCATGAGCAGGGAAAGATTTGGATTGTGATTGTGTGTGGCCTGCTCTTATGCCTTGCATCAAGCCATGAAGTTTGTGGCAGTTGCCGTGTAAGCCTGCTACTTTCCTCGGCATTCTTCGGCACGCGACATTTTCCAACATTGTCCTGTAAACTTCGGTCTCCTTCGACAATCTTTCGAAGGTTCTTCGTCATCGTCCGACATTCTCCACTCTTCTCCAACATTCTTTCTGAGAAAAAAGTTTATATTGACAAATCATCAGCTGCTCCGCTTCGCTGCTTCGCCAATCACATCTGCTCGAGCGATCTAAGATACGACATCATAGTCATAGTTGGAATCTATATTATTCCTTTTCCTGCTAGTCGGTATGCTGGAAGATAATGAGATTGCACCTGATGGTGGCCCCAAAGGAAATCGCGTGTGGTTAGACGGCTGGTGAGTACGCTTTCCATTGCATTACTATCTCAAAACGGCTATCTTAACCTTATTGACATTAGAAACGTATTTCTAGATAATGGTACGATATATGCGTTGCATACTGCGCAAGACTCACTATCATTGCAAGGGTGAAAATTGCGAAGCCATATTTAGAAAAAAGTGGAGAAAGATGTTCTCACTAGTATTAAAATCAAGGCTAGATACTAGCCTATTGCTTCCGCCAATTTTATTCAAGCTATTGATAGAGAGAAAGCAATCGATCACTGCGGGTAAGCAGTTAAGAAAAAACATTAACAATTTGCATCATTTTGGGGTGAGCGGGCAATTGCAAGTGTCGAATTAGCTATTTTCAGCGTTAAACATAGAGCGCTGACTCATATTTGGACAGATCATTTCGCAAAGAAATGACTAGCAGCTAGTCGACGTGACGATTTTCTTGCCAGAGAATTTAGAAGACGACGCATCTCCTTTTTTTGATCTGCTTGCCTAGCTGTTAAGGGAAGCATTTTAATGGAGGTCGACAAATGTACGATCTAATGATGCCTTAATGAACAAGGCTACAGGTATTTGTATAAGCTTAGATGACATTAGATAGTTTGGTAGCTTTCGGAAGCTAAACTGGCCGACTAGCTTCTGAACTCTTCGTTCTGACTTGTACATATCCGCGATGTACAAGACAGTTACTAGTGTAATATTGCATTTACGCATTTCCTGTGCACATTCGCGTAAGGGCGATGGAACTTGCCCTTGAAGTTCAACAGAGTCACAACTATACGACCCACCGATGGGTCGTCTACACACTGCAAGTTTACGATGAAACCGCATGGTTTGGCACACGTTTACAGACATTAAGGTTTAGCTTTAATTAGGAGACTACCTTTTGGACCATGAGACCCGTCGGTGATCGAGAAATCACGAGGAAGTTGACACCGATGAGTCATATGTCAGAAACGGCAGAAATCGATGAACTGATTTTTCCTGAAGTATTAGGTTGCCCGGAAATTAATGCAGGTTTTGAATTCCAACCGCAGTAAGTCATACACTTCTCATTTCTAAGTAGGTTGCAAGGTACCGTTCGATAGAGCAAAGCAAGCTCTACCAGATGGCTATCTTGCTTTAGCAACAGCTCTGATCTACCACGAGGTTCGAGCTAAAGACTATAAACATTCAAGTGTCCGAAAAATTGAGAAAAATCGTAACTCAATTCATAAAAATCCTATAAAAATTCTAACTTGCTCACGTAAACATAATCCACATAGAGCATTTATATACGCCGTTGTCGTATTTCTCTTTCTGCTAGAAATCAAGAAAACGGAGATTTTCGTGCATTTGCCAAAGTGATGCTGTGCCGTCCTCACATAGGTATTTGTATACCACAAGCCTGTAGAAGTACAGACTTAAATTTCCAGCTCTCTACAAGCTTTAGTTCTCGAGAAATATCGAATACAGTTTTCCCTAGTCATGTGGTTCAAGCTAAAATTCAAATTTCTCGAGAACTAAAGCTTGTAGAGAGCTGGAAATTTACGTTTGTACTTGTAAACGCTTGTAGAATACAATTACTTTTGTGGGAACGGCACAGCACCACTTTGGCAAATGCACGAAAACCTCCGTTTTCTTGATTTTCACCAGAGAAAAAAATACGGCAACGGCGTATATAGATGCTCTATGTGGATTATGTTTACGGGAGCAAGTTAGAATTTTTATAGGATTTTTATGAATTGAGTTACGATTTTTCTCAATTTTTCGGACACTTGAATGTTTATAGTCTTTAGCTCGAACCTCGTGGTAGATCAGAGCTGTTGCTAAAACAAGATAGCCATCTGGTAGAGCTTGCTTTGCTCTATCGAACGATACCTTGCAACCTACTTAGAAATGGGAAGTGTGTGACTTATTGCGGTTAGAATTCAAAACCTGCATTAATTTCCGGACAACCTAATATTATAAGCTGATAACTTCAACACTCGTGCAGCAAATCTTTCCCAGATATAAAGAGGGCAGTCCTGTATTCAGTGTTAAAGTACTTCTCAATCTTCAAAGCTCAATGGAAAAGATTATTCAAAACGAATGCCTTTCCTTGTGAGACAAATCCAAAAAATTCTGATTGATCGCCATTTTATTGCAAGCTGTGGCAACAGATATTGGTTCGCAGCGATGCCATTTGGCATACAAAATCCAAATAACAAGATTCTCTGCAGTAAAATGCATTTAGCTTTGATGTGCTACATTTCGGACATGCAAACGCACTTCGTCAGGCTAAGCAGTTTGGGAAGGTACTCGTCGCTGGCGTACACAGCGATGCTGAAGTAAGATGGAGATATCATAAGTCTTTGCGATGTTCAAAATTTCTAGCGCCTCTGAGTGTTGAATAAACAGCATTTCAGATACTGTTCAACAAAGGTCCACCAGTTTTCAATGAACAAGAACGATATCGAATGGTGAAAGGAATTAAATGGGTTGACGAAGTGAGTACGCTTCTATGGTAGTTTTCAAAATCGGTCAAACTTTTTGAAGGCAGGGCTTTAAAGGGTCTGCTAAACTGCTACAAAAGTCACGCATATGTAGCAGTGTTAGCAGGATATCATAGTACGTGATAAGCGATAATAAGCCCATCATAGTTCGTAGCGAAAAAAGGACTCACCAAGCTTAAGACTCAGTCCGAAATCAGCTCCGACTCCGCCATCGATCCAGGTGCTGCCCACCCACCGATTTTGAACTGCGGCGAAATCGCGATTTTACCCGGTATGACCATAAGGTCATACTACAACTATGTGCCACATTTTTGAAGTTCTCTGCGTCCTCACGTCCAAGTCAAATTTTGGGCTTTGAAAAATCGTTTTCCACGTTTGGCGCCCACGCCCCATGTTTGGAATTAGCGTTCTGTAATGCTAGGTAGAAGGAAGAAATGATCTTGCAGGATGCTGCTCCTCAATACCCTGTGCATAATGAAATTTTAACACATTTTATCATAAAAAAAAAGTGAGAAAATTTTTCATTTCGAAAAGCTCAAAGCGAAAAAGCCAATCAAGCATCATGCAGTTTCAACTGGTTCATAGTTTTGCGCAACGACGATAATTCGGTGCGTGGCATAGAGAGTGATTTGGTTATCTTGTATAAATTATGTGAAAGGCGAAATATGTTTATGTGCCTGAATGTTCAGCTCAAAGAACGTCCTGCTTCCTATGACACCATATTTTGTTTTCTAGGTCGTTGAAAACGTTCCTTTGACCACAAGTATTGAGACTCTAGATCGCTACAACTGTGACTTCTGCGTTCATGGAGGTAAAAACGAATAAAGGCTTATCACCCTTCCTCATCTGCAACTGTTTTCAGACGATCCCTCCATTTCTGCGGATGGAAAGGACACTTTTGAAGAAGTAAAAAAAGCGAATCGTTATCGAGAATGCAAACGTACAGCAGGTGTATCAACTACTGTAAGTAAGCTATACTAAATGGCTGCGCAATAATTTCTTAGGATAATCGCAGGACATAGTTGGAAGGATGTTGCTAATGACAAGATCTCATCATGTACCTGAGGAAGGGATGGATGAGTATAGTGAACGAGTTCACACACTAAGCACGGTTGGTTTCAAAATTACAATATGTCGCGTGCTACTCTGTTCAGACTAGCACAACGTGTTATTAGGTTGTCCGGAAATTAATGCCCGCTTTGATTTTCAAACGCAATAAGTCATACACTTCTCACTTCTAGATAGGTTGCAAAGTACCATTCGATAGAGCAAAGCAACCTCTACAAGAAGACCATCTTACTTTTGCAAAAGCTCCCATCCGTCTCGAGTTTCGAGCCAAAAACTAAAAAGACTCAACAGCCCGAAAAATCAAAAAAAATCGTAACTCAGTTCATAAAAATCCTACAAAAATTCTTACTTGCTCACGGAAACACTATCGACATAAAATATCTATATACGCCTTTGCCGTATTTTTTCTTCTGTTAGAAATCAAGAAAACGAAAATTTCCGTACATTTGCCAAAGTGATGCTGTGCCGTCTCCACATAGGTAGTTGTATAACATGCCTATAGAAGTACAGACTTAAATTTTCAGCTCTCTACAAGCTTTAGTTCTTGAGAAATTTAAATTTTAGCTCCGACCACCTAAGTAGGGGAAGTTATATTCGGTATTTCTCGAGAACTAAAGCTTGTAGAGAGCTGAAAATTTAAGTCTGTACTTCCACAAGCATGTGGTATACAACTACCTATGTGGGGACGGCACAGCATCACTTTGGCAAATGCACGAAAATTTCCGTTTTCTTGATTTCTAATAGAGGAAAAAATACGGCAAAGGCGTAAATAGATGTTTTATGTGGACAGGGTTTCCTTGAGCAAGTAAGAATTTTTGTAGGATTCTCATGAACTGAGTTACGATGTTTTTTGATTTTTCGGGCTGTTGAGTTTTTTTTAGTTTTTGGCTCAAAACTCGAGATGGATGAGAGCTTTTGCAAAAGCAAGATGGTCTTCTTGTAGAGCTTGCTTTGCTCTATCGAATGGTACTTTGCAACCTATCTAGAATTGAGAAGTGTATGACTTATTGCGTTTGAAATTCAAAGCGGGCATTAATTTCCGGACAACCTAATAAACATGTAATATGCTATGAAATTTGTTGAGCGCTGAGTGGAGCCAATTTCCGACGCTGCTACTACCCGGTATCCTGAGTAGCTGTAGTAACACAATTTTCCCTCGGCAACTTAAAGGCAGCTTCCAGGCAAATCTGGACCTAAGGGTTTATGGAGAAAGTATTTTGGGGGGGGGGGGGCTAACTAAGGCACGGCCCAAGCGGCAGCGCAAATGACTCACCAACAGTTGAGATATACGCCTCCATATCGGACCACAGGATCGTAAGTTAAGTTGCCGAGGAAATCGGACGACTTGCATCGTGTTCGCTTGCTTACGCACCCACACGAGATGGATGTGTCGCGCTATGAATCTATGCGAAATACGATCCTGGGTCCAATTTGGAGGCGATTAGCTTAGCCGCTAGAGGACCATCTGAGCTGCCAGTTAAACAGTATCTTAGTTAGGTCCCGAAATTACTGTCCACGTGAGATCCTATATGTCCATTTGCCTGGACGCTGACTCTGAGAATGCGTCCCCGCAGCAATTTGTTTATCCAAATCATACAGCTCTCTCGGCGCAGTCTTAGAAAAGCTTCATATCACAATGGTCTAAAGGTTTAGAAACTTCTTAACTATCTCAACGTGCTGGGTCGGTCCGTAAGCGTGCCATTTTTTCTTTCACCCTATCGCAGACGCATGTATGCTGTACCAGTTTGCATCGGTCAAACAACGTCGCGCGTGCGAAGTTAGCGAGTATACCATTACATTTCTTGGAACGCTGATTCCGAACCCGACTTCCGTTTGTGCTAATCGTTTCTCTGAAAGAGATTATGGAGAATTATTGCGCAAGCTTGACCGCTCGAGGGAAATACGATAGGAACGCTATCATCGCCGTTACGCTGTTGTGTAGTGGTTAGACCTTTTGCGTCTTCAAAGGCAGTGGATCAGCAGAATGGACCCTTCTCGAAGTTTGGTTGTTTCAGGTATTAGACCCCCAAGTACGCTGTAACCCGAACCCCACCTGCCAATTCATGCGCTAAGTCCTGAAAAAAGCGCTTCAGAACTCCACCAGCCCCGCCCCCTTCCATTGAGTGAGCGGGGCTGGTGCAGTTTTGAAGCGCCTTTTTCAGGACTTAGCGCATGAATTGGCAGGTGGGGTTCGGGTTACAGCGTACTTGGGGGTCTAATACCTGAATCAACCAAAATTCGAGAAGGGTCCATTCTGCTGATCCACTGCCTTTAGAGACGCAAAAGGTTTCAAACTTACACCTGCATCAGTGAGGTTATTGCACTCTAAGCACTACACAACAGCGTAACGGCGATGATAGCGTTCCTATCGTATTTCTCTCGGGCGGCCAAGCTTGCGCAATAATTCTCCATAACCTCTTTCTAAAAAACGATTAGCACAAACGGAAGTCAGATTCGGAATCAGCGTTCCAAGAAATGTAATGGTATACATCTCACAAGGCCGCAGACATCGAGTATCGTTCTTTTGTTAGTTGAACGCAGACAGCATATACAGGGTGTCCCAAAAAAGGTGCCTACTGTTTGATTTTTGATAACTCTGTTGTAATGAAGTCTTTCGAGGAGCTTTTCACCGAGTATCAATAAATCCGTACGCTTCCGTTGAGTGTTATATGGTTTTCAAAAAAGTGATGAAATTTTTGACGCTGACAGCAAAAATCTTATATACAGAGTGTCCCAAAAAGATGTGCACACTGTTTGATCGTTAATAACTCTCTTGCTTTCATGTCTTTTGCCGAGCTTGAAGTATCATTTTGTAGAGCGAGGATAAACTTAGATTTACAGTATTAAGCGAAACTCCAATCTCTTTTTGCCACTGTAGGATTACGGTATGAACTTTTAGCATACAGCATCACTGTGGGATAAGCCTTTTGATTAAATAATTTCAAAAAAATCTAAAAAATTGTGTAGCAAGGTTTTCAGGCGTGCATATTTCACTACATAACTTTCCATCAGTTTTTCGAGCTTTCTTGATGGCGTATTCACATTTCTGCTGAACACTGGAAAATCAGTTGTTACCCTAAATCTGAATTAACTCATGAAAGAAACATTGTACTGACGTGCAGTTTTCACATTTAGAATCAGCGACTATGATTAACCCAGTTCAAGAGTTTCTGGCTTATTTGGCTTTTTTCTGAGGCAAAATACAGCTTTCCAATGCTGAAAATCCTCCTCGAAATTCCTACCGTAATTCTACAGTAATGAAAAGCTGCTCGTAAGTCCCTCCATACTGTAAATCTAAGTTTATCCTCGCTCTACAGAATGGTACCTCAAGCTCGGCAAAAGCCATAAAAGCAAGAAAGTTATTAACAATCAAACAGTGTGCACATCTTTTTGGGACACCCTGTATAAAGCTGAAAGTCTGTTTGTCTGCATGTATGTTTGTCTGTCTGGGTTGAGCCAGAGTACGCGGCGTACGGGCGTACATGACGTACGCAGCGTACGCTCGGTATATTTCATCATAGGAGCGTACGCGGCGTATATCTACAGTTCTCAATGTATTCGTAACAATATGGTACCAAATTGAATGGATGAATGAACATGGCAAGTAGGGACAAGACATAAAAAATTGAGAAAAACTCATGTACAGTCTGCACCAATTCTAACCAGGCCAAAATTGGCTTGGCGGGAATGCGCGTCGTGAGTGTTTCGCGCCACTTCTGCGTCTAGCTAGTCTGCTCTCTCCTCAATCTTTTCGCTCTCTGCGACAGCGCGCGTATGCAGCGCAAACCCCTAGCGCTGCGAACGCGCAAATTCAGCTGACGGTTCGGCCCGATCCCGATTGGGGCAGACTGTAAATGGAAGAAGTATTCAGCGTTTTTGCTAGGTTTCTCATAATTGGAGAGCGAAGATGTGAATTAAATGGCTCGTTTGCAATGCACAGGTGACAGTATGGCATAAAACTTGGCACATGCATGGCCTGTAAGAACTAGCCGAGAAGTTTCATTGAATAATGGTGTGAATGAAGGTTATGGAGCTTTTTTCTAAAAATTTCGTACTATCAAAAAAAATTGCTCGTTTGCAACGCACAGATGCCAATATGGCACGAAATTTGGTTTCTATACGCGCAGTCGGACTAAGAAACAAAGTATGAAAATTTTTCAAAATTTTTACGTAATTTTATTCCACGCCTGAAGTTAGTATGTAGTAACACTTTGGTTCCAAAACCCCTCTTCTCCTTCTTGTTATATCCGGAATAGCAACACGCCGGTACCCTGGAGGAAGAGCGAGCTCTCCACTCGATTAACCTACGCAGCCGTCGTGATCAAGGAGGAAATCGTTGAAATTGATAGTGGCAAAGGCGAAGCCGTTTTGTGGCGACTCGGTGGGCTCTTGCACCTAGATGTAACCCGAGGCCTGATGCTCGCCCGATACTAAGCGACGTACCTAGCCTAATGCGCACCTAACGCGCGACCAAAGGAACATGGGATAATTTAAGTGATTTATCCTTATGGCACTACACTACAATTAAAAATAGACAAAAATACTAAACTAAGGCAAAAAACAAATTACTACTACTACACAGTTAAGCACGGGACGAGGGCCCGTCCCATGCTACCGATGCGCGTCTGGGAAGTAATCTAAAATGCAAGTGGCTCTCGAGGTTTCGCGCAACAAATCCACCGCGCAACGCCAAGGTGTAGACGACAGCACGTCCCCTCCAGCTCCTGTAGATGATTTCCGGTTAGTACTAGGCGCGTGGACTTGCGCTGACAAAAAGGAATCTACTTTCCAATTCAAAGAACATCCGGCTCAACTGCTCTTACGAAAAAGGACAGGAGCAAAGCGGCTGAAACATAATTCGAACAAGATATTCAAAATCAATCAATAAGACGAAGGCGAACAAGACACCCAAGTGAGGCGCCGCCGCTTTATATAGCCGCCTGGCTGGCAACGAGCCAATTAAGGAGAGGTCCGGAGACGATCGCGGCAACACGCGTCTCGGCTACCGTAATCGTCGCCGGATAGCGCGGTAACCGATGCCCCCGGCCTCCGTACTTCGAGGAGCGCCTTGCATCGCGAGACGCGACACGTTTACCGATGTCTATATGCTAACTTCATGCCGAGCTCATGCTCTGCAAAGCATCTTTCCTGTTTCTCTTGCAGATATTCTAGCCCAGCTATCACAGCTCCTAAACAAGGAAATCACCTCCGATAGCTTTTTAGAACAGCCGATTCAACCTAAAACTCAGGCTGATTTCCAGCAGCAGAGCCACACCCTAAAAAGCGTCAAGTTCCTTCTTCCAACTGCAGAAAAACCCAGCTATTCGATAAAACCAAGCTTTTACAAAATTTCACAGAACTATTTCCGAACGAATTCTTTTCGATGTTGTCTTACCAATAAACGGACTCATTTTTTAGAACGAGACTAAAGCTGGCTGAACGTTTTCTTTTCAGGGCCAATCTTAGCAAACCGTCCTGGCGCATGAAGTCCTAGGTCTAGTTTTCCTTCGAACCCAAGCACTCTGTGCTTTTCTGCCTGCATGGGCAGAGGTATTTTTGAAAAGTAGAAGAGTCAGAAGTGAATTTCAAACAAGCCTTTGTATAAGTAAACATTGACATCTAGATTTCTCAGCGAAAGTATCCTGCTGCCTAAGCCCATAAGTCGTTTCTTCATTCGAGACCAAGCTCTCTGTGCTTTTTTGCTTTTAGGGGCAGAAGTATGGTTTTGTAAAGTAAAGGGAAGTGAATTTTCAAGCATGTTTCTGTATAATTAAACACTGACTCCTAGAAATTTCTCAACGACAATATCTTGCTGCCTGAACCCATACGGCTTTTCTTCCTTCGAAACCAAGCCCTCTGTGCTTTTTTGCTTTTGATAATCTGAAGTTGAGTGGATTTTGCAACAGGCCAAAACCGCAATAAGTCATATTCTTTTCACATCCTAATCACTTAGACTTCATGTAGTGACAGTCCCAGGATTTATGTTCGAGAGGGGGGGGGGAGGAGGGGGAATAGGAACTTAGGTCTCTGACTTGGTAATTTTGGACCAAAAGAAATCCTCCTGTAGTCGTTGAAAACATCCTTCAAAGAGCTTGCTGCACCATGTGCGATCCCGGTCCCAAACGTGTTAAAGGCACCGTCCACCCTAAGTTGAGGGTGTTGAGCTTTTGACAGCATGTAATATTAGACCCCCTGTCAATCCAATGCCCAAGTTGCGGCGCAAAATGCCGCTTCGAAAGCGAGAAAATCGCTTCGGAATAGCGAAGATGCACGAGGACCCCCATCCATGCCCGCCTTCCCCATCCATGCCCGCCCATTTGTGCGCGCTCATCCAATCATCGTTCTGGAAAGCCGGCCTGTTGATTCTCCGGAACAGGGATTTTCGGGGTTTTCGCGGATTCTCGACTTTATATTCGGAATCAGGGACATGAGAAGGCCCTGAAACGACAAAAACGTGGAAGTCGAAAATTTAGTGGACGGTGCCTTTAAAGACGCTTTGAGACTTACCTTTGCGTTCAAAATGAAAGTGCAATAAGTTATTGCTTGAATTGTTGACAAATATCGTTTCGTAAAGCTCTTTGTAAAGCTTTTGGAATGCACAAGTTGAGGAATTACAGCAATGGATTCGTTGTGACAGACAAAAAAGATGCTCTAATTTTAGGACCGCGTGGCTGTGTCGCCTTGGACGCGCGTCTCACGCTTTGTGGCGTCTACTAAGACTATTTCTCAATTTGCCGAAGGTATACCGCCTAAACCGACAGACAAGGTATGAACTAGAAACTTTATAGAAGTGATCCGTATCTTCGCAAGTAGGGCTTTCATCAAATAAGACTTTTTCTTTTTAACTTTGGCGAGTCATCCTTAAGATAGTATATGTGTGCGGAGCCTTCGATCTGTTTCACGTTGGTCATCTGTCATTCTTGGAGGAGGCAGCGAAACTTGGCGACTACTTAATTGTTGGCATACTCAGTGATCAAGTACTGTCTAATGTGAAATTGTGGATACATTTAATTTTTTGCTATTGAGGTGGTTAACAAGGTCAAAGGAAGCAATTATCCAATAATGTCCCTGCACGAAAGAGTGCTCACTGTTTTGGCCTTCAAGGTGCTTCTTTTTGTCTCCTTTCAGTTATGTTAGCTTTGCGTATGTTTACATTTGTTCAGCCTGTCAACGAGGTCATGATTGGTGTTCCCTATTGCGTATCCGACGATATCATTCAGCAATTTAATATATCGGTAAGATTATTGCAAATTTCTACAAACACTGAAAAATGATTTTTGGGTGGTGTGTCAAGGATGCCGCGAACCTCATTACGATACTTCAGGAAGAGATCCATTCGAAGCACCAAAAAGAAGAGGTGTCTAATGATAATTTCTCACTTTTACTTTGTCAAAACTCCTCGCCGAGGATTCTATATTACGTTCAGGGATTTATCGTGAGGTGGATTCCGGCAGCGATATGACAACGGAAAAAATCATTGGGCGAATAATTGAGCACAGGTAACGTAGTGCAAAGATCTGTTGCCCGGCCTTTGAGTTTGTCAGACGCAATGCGTAACAGTCTCACTACAGTTGTGGAGATTTTGTAAGTACTTGACTTTGCATGTGAAGCTTATGATCTTTCAAGGTTCAAATCTTTTGCATGCGGATCATCCCATTCTTCGCCGCTGCGCCCGTAGTAAACCCCTCGGCCGTCACAACATAGAGTGACTACATTACCACCCGTAATTTGTGAAAAAAATTGGCGGCAGCACTTAACTCACGCGGCGCCGCCGCAGTTAGGTGGCGCCGCGTGAGTTAAGTGCTGCCGCCAATTTTTTTCACAAATTACGGGTGGTATTGTATGTCGTGATAGCCAAGTTTTCTTTTGTTAAATTTTTCTGTGACGCAGTCACTCAAACTGCTTTCACTTTTATGGATGGATGACTTATCATAGTTGGAGGGATTCTAATTGATTTACCTTGCATTGAAACTTCCAAATGGTTTAGGCTGAAAAATTGCTCACACATAGTATGTTCTTTCGTTTATGAACATTAGGAACATCTCTATCGACAGTTTTCCGGTATCTGCCCTCAGGCGTATGGCGGCGAGAGGGAGAGAGAGCGGAGGGGAGGGAGGGAGGGGGGGGGGGAGAGATGGACGGAGGGAGATGCAGTATGAGCAAGCTTTTGTGGTCCATTCTCAGTTCTTCTCCTTTTTAGCTTCTACTCTGCTAGTACTCTGTTCCTTTTTCTTTTTTCCAGACTAGATTACGAAAGAAGAAATGCGAAGAAAGAAAAGAAGGAGGCAGCTGCTTTCGCTGCTTTGCAGAAAATGAACGCAGAAGGAACCGTAGATACTAAGAAGATAGTTAATATCGAGCTTTAATAGATACTGATTACAACCTTTCATGCAGATGTGGACAAAATTGCACTTTACCATTTTTTCTTCACTAGAAAACACTGACAAGGGAATGGTCAGAAATCGAAGTGGCCAATCCAGACAAGCTGCACACCATTAGATGTAGCATGAACCGCTGACTCTGAATCTGTCTTCCCTACCTGCTTATCGCTTTTCTGGACGAAACTATAAGCCATTAGAGACCGTTATTTTGCTAAGAAATTATGCGTGAAATTGAAAACTTAGCCGTACAGAGCCACGTTCGCCTTAATGCTGTGCCAAAACATGCAGCTAGCTTACTTCAAATTTTTAAAGTCAGAATCTGAGCTAGAAGCGCAACAATGTGCTCAATATCGCTGTTTTTATGTACGATTTTTTCACAATAAAACCGCTTGTAGTTTTGTCCGCAGAAGCGATAAGCAGGCAAGGAAGACAGATTCAAAGTCAGCGCTCTATACTGTATCGAATGATATACAGCTTGTTTGGTTTGGCCACTTCGACTTCTGACCATTCCCTTGTGAGATGCAAAATCTGAAAATTATACGAGCCTTTCCGACCTTACGCTCTTTTCAGAATTTTCTGGAGATTGTCTGAGTGTTGCAATTTATAAAGTGATACCATTACGATGATTGTTGTATCAGTTTGAGACAACTTATCGTCGATTCATTTGTAACTTAATATGCTTAGTGCACATTCTACACGCTAACTGACGAACTGCAAAAATAGAACATGCTCATTTCCTGTAATTTCTCCTTCATTCCTTACTTCTCTTGTTTTTATTGGTTACATGTTAGTTAGCAGAACACATTTCTACACTTTGTTGGACTAGAAAATGTTTTACTGGGAAGTTACAAGTGTGGGTGCCGTCGCTAATAGGGTATAGTGTGCAGTCTCACACATTAAGTTACAAATGACTCGACGTTAAGCATTTCGCACAATGATTCCTACACCAATACAGAGCAAAATATTCATATTTTTTCATGCCTCTTTAACCAAAGCTAGCGTGCATCTAGCTTATTGTTAGACTAGCTGGCTTACCCGGCTCCGCCGTATGTTCCGAATAGAAAATTCCATTTCTGAACCGATCGGGACCAAACTTGGCACACATACCCTTCGGGCCCCGGCGGGTGTCACAGTCCACTTTTCGTTATCGATCGATGTCGATTTTATCGTTTTTTTTTGCAAAATTTGAGCTACGGGGCTGGGAGTTGGCAGAGGGGTGTAATCGAGCATGCTGATCACCCCCAAGGGGATGATCAGCATGCTCGATTACCTCCCTGTGCCAAATCCCAGCCCCATAGCTCAAACTTCGCAAAAAAATCGATAAAATCGATTCAAGTAATGCACGATTTTAAAAACTAATATTGTATCCGGAATCCCCATGCTCACTTACCCCCCTGTGCCAACTCCCAGCCCCGTAGCTCAAATTTTGCAAAAAATCGATAAAATCGATACCGATCGATACGAAAAGTAGCCTATGACACCCGCCGGGGCCCGAAGTGTATGTGTGCCAAGTTTGGTCCCGATCGGTTCAGAAATGGAATTTTCTATTCGGAACATACGTACAGACAGACAGACAGACATACATACATAGAAACAGACATTCAGCTTTATATATAAGATTCAATAAGAAGTAAGGCAACCTACAAAGTTTCATTGATCTATTATCTATTCTACGACTAGGAGACGCGAGATCGCATTACGGGCATTCTCTTAACAATTGAGTTTGTTCGTCCCTGTTTCCAAAGATTGAATAAACATGGACGAGATAAGTAACAAGTATAAACCTGCCGAGTACACGTTTAAGCCTGTTAAGACAATGTGTGCAATGCGGTCCCGCGTCTCCTAGTCCTAGAATGAATGGTATTTGGATCAGCCTCACACGCATACAGCCTATACATATCCAAACACCAACTAGAAGGCAAAACATATATATCGTTTTAATATTTAGCGGAGTCTTCACAGTTGTGGTGGAATAGATCCAGATATCATAAAATGAGTTGAGAATTTTGTTGACTTGTTGATGGAATAAAAAATGAAGAAAGATCTACATTCACATTTGAAAATTCATTAGTCCCTGATGCTAATCGCACGTGGTTGTCCACTTAGACTAGATTTGTAAAGTGCCTACAATAACTCGTTATGAAATAATGTTGTTTTGGCGAATATTGAAGCGAGGTTGTTATCTTTCAGGAAGTATTACTTGCACAACAATTGATGAAAGCCATCTTCATTCATTATCTCTATTTTTACTCTCTTTTTTTTCAAAAACTTCGGCGCTATCTCTCTCATGACAGTAATACGTCTGATTTAGAGCTACCAAAATTTTAATAGTATTTGAAATTACATGCTTTCATCCGCGCTAACATTCGCAGTGACTCATATGAAGCTATGCACTCAGACTGACATCTCTCCCAGTCCGAACATTGATGACACACGCGATTATCACAGTTGGCGATTTTTGGCTCATTAATTAGAATAATGATAGTTTGCTGACGAGGAGATGAGCCTAGAACGAGTTTTCACTCATATAATTGATATTCATGGTAGCGTCGCGTTGGCGGTTGCCGGTCGGTATGTTCTTTTTGTTTTCATGGTTATCCTCAAACTTAAGGTTTTCGCAAGCACCTGTAAAGTAAAGAAGAAAATTGCCTCGATTATTCGATAATTTACAATCGAATTCTTCAAGGATGCTAAGTACTGCATAAGTACTGTTCTGAATGTAATGTGTTTTTCACATCGTCGAGAGGTGGTAATGGTTGTACTTCTATGTAGCCTTATCGAATTTATGGATTCTTTATTAGGAAAGTAATAAAAGGGCAGTATTTTCTCTGAAATTTAGCTCCTTGGATGAACAAAAGAAATTTATAAAACTGCACTTTCGACTGGGAATTCTGGATGTTGAGCGGTTTGGCATTTCCTAAATGTTAAAATTAAACGCCAAAGCTAACCTAACCTTTCAATTCCTATGAACTTATTTCTTCAAACTTTGAGGCATAACAGTTCTTTAAAAATTTTCAGCTCAGTAGTATCGTAAAGTATGGGTCCTTATTATGAAGAAGACTTCTAGGCGCTGATCCAAAGTAATTTGGGACAGAAGGGAGAGGCCCAACAAGATTTGCATGATCGGGCTACTGATACAGCTCACACAATGGTAATAAGTTTATACCAGTTGTCCTCTGATTACGGCATCTGTCAGCGATATTATATTCTGTGCCCCGAGACTTTAAGTAAAATGTTATGTATCCCTTGCTGTAAATAATATGTTTTGTACCGATTTTTCAATCTTGGCTCATTATCAATCAGTGGGCATAACAACAAAATACTCCTGATCCTGCTGGTATTCAATTTTAAGGAAAAATTTTTATTAGAGATTTGAGAGTCGAATATACTGTAAATGATAGTGATTGCAATAAGCAAGAATTCCAAACAGCATCAAAACTTCCTGTATGTGTTTACGTTGATAAAATTCGTCTAATCTCTGAAGCATAGGACGGAGCTGGGTTTTCTTTTATTTAAATGAAGAAAAAACATCTCATAGAAAATATCAAAGATCAAAAAGTTCTATGGTCAGTTTGTCTTGAAAAAAGCGAGTTTTTGCAAAAAACAAATCGCCGTGCATGACCTTATCTGAATAAATCCGGTTTAGGGGGTTCCCTTACGATGGGGTGTGTGTGGTTCTGCATCATCAGCAACCGGATCATGAAAGTATCATCAAACACAAACAATGAGTTTTTGCGAGAAAACGCCAAACGGTCACCAAACATGGATTCTATTAAGGCTTTACGACATCTGCATTCGCTCTGTCGATAGAAGCCGATACTAGTCTGAGAAGCAAACTTCGCTGAAGTGCAGATTCGGGGAATGGAATGAGAGAGATGACTTATGAGGATAACCATTCTGAAATTCCATCTAGGACCTCACTCAAGAGTTAAGCATTTGATCTAACATTTGTGACAATAACTGCCAACCCCACCCCCGGAGACGAGTTCTCCCGGAGCGACGACGAGGTTCACACATGGAATGTGCTGCCCAGTGTTCGAATGAGAAGTCCGGTTGACTTGGAACAGCATTCTGAATCTCTGCCGACGCTATTAAACGTTTTTGTCATAGCATTTGAGAATGGGATCAGGCGCCAAGTTTTATGCACGTATAATGAGTCTAGTTAACGGCGATTAATCGTTAAGGACATCCTCTCCCCATTTGCATGTAAAAGATAGAAGTCACCGTAAGAAATAAACGCTCAAGAAGACGATTAAAGCTCTCCAACTCTGATGGGATAAACGTCGGCTAGAAGAATCTCAGAAGCTCTTTGAAAATCACAGAAACCTTGAAACACATTTGATAGCTGATTCTGTTGGGAAGTAAAGTAAGATGAGCAGTAATAAAATCTTTATGATTTTCATAATAGTCAATGAGGTCATGTGAAAACAGCAATATACATGAAAGCACTGGCGACGACGTTGTACTTAATATCCAGGAGCAGTTCGTGGTGGTGGGCAGTGATCACAGCTTCCTCCAGCTCCACTCTCTCCCAGAGGACCTTGTTCTCCTGGAGCTCCTGGGTTTCCTGGTGGTCCATCTCGTCCTGGATCTCCCGGAGGTCCTTGAGGTCCGTCTTGTCCTGGTTGACCTGGTGCTCCTGGTTGTCCATCTGGTCCTGGTGGTCCGGGTGGTCCTGGAGGTCCGGCTGGGCCGTCGGGAACTGGTACTTCTTCAACAATACCGGGTGGACCTTGTTCTCCAGGTTGTCCAGGTTGTCCGTCAGGTCCAGGTGGTCCTTGAGGTCCTGGTGGTCCAGGTTGACCTGGTTGCCCGTCTGGACCTGGTAGACCGTCAGCTCCTGGGTTTCCGGGTGGGCCCTTGGGTCCTGGATTTCCAGCAGGTCCTGGTGGTCCTGCGGGGCAGTCAAAGCAGAAGTCATCGGCAGTAGGTACTGCATCTGGTGCGGCGTCGGCACCAGGTTCCCCATTAGCTCCTGGCAGACCGTCTTTACCATCGGGTCCGTCTATACCTGGTGGACCAGGTGGTCCAGCCAGTCCGGACTTGCAACTGCAGCAAGTTGGTGCTTGCTCAGTAACGTCGGCTGAGACACCGGCATCTCCAGTGTCGTATCCGGCTTGACGCTTCACGATTCCTCCTCGAACTCCCTTTACTCGCTGCATACGCTCGTACTGGTCGAAGAGACCATTCGTTCGGTGTTTGCAGAATTCAACTTCTGTTTGCAGTGAGGACTGTACATGTTGCATGTAGTTGTAAAGGGAAGGGATGGCGACGATAGCCGTCAGCGTAGCGACGGTACTGCAAAATGGCAAAAATTGGAATAAAAGTAAAGAAAAGAAGGTAATAAAACTGCGAAAGAAAGAACCGTTATAATTATTATTGACATTACCTGATACAGATGCCAAAAAAGGCGATGCGACGTAGACTTTCCGCCTCATGCCACAGTTTCTTCTCGTCGCCGCTATCGGAGGAATACATGGCGATATCTCGGAAATGGCCTCGGGCTGGTTTTATACATGCGCCCCCAGGCCCCGCCTCTCACATCGGTTTACCGGTCCTTGTAGGGGGCGAACTTCGCGGATTTTTACAACGACACACACATGCCGTGCCAAGTATGAGAATAGTGCAATTTATCACTATTACCTCTCCGCCTGACTATGCGAAACACACACCCATTAAACGGCTGGAGCGAAAGAGAAACCCTCGAAGCTATTTGGAGAGAGATCATGGCTAGCGGCAAGCGACCGCCATTTTAGTTATTCCAGTTATCGACCTAGCCAAGGACAGGGCTGGGTGAAGGGTGAGTAACGTATCTGGGCATCAAGAACCTATCGCGACGGCCATCATGCACTCGCTTTGTCGGAGTTCTCGTCGCAAAAGATAAACAGAATGTATATCCAATAGATATGAGGTTGACAGGTAAATCTTGCTGAGTGCAAAGGTTTTGTTTTGAAAATGTTCAAATAATTTCAAAGCACATCATATATATTTCGTTTATATTGAAAGTTCAACTCATCACAAACATAAAGACTCTTCGACTCAAAAACAAAAAGATATCAAGAAAATTCAAAAATTATAATTATTCATAGAACGTCCGATCAGCTTTCAGACAGAAAAAGCAAGTCATAAAATCAGAAGCAAAACTGAAGCGGTCATTCGATAGAGTTTTCCGTTTTTTTTCTATCAGCTTGCAGCAGTGCGAGATAGCAATAACGTATTTTGCGTTCAGAAGTTTTTTTGAGATGCAAAAATTTCACTAAAGGTTGGTGAGGATTTTGTATTTTCCAAATTTTGATGCGAGGTTTATGTATCAATCTAATGTTAATAACTGAATGTCTTACTTGACAACTGACATTGAGAAATAGTTTTAAATGGGTGTACTAAATTTTGACGATGAAATCGTCAATCACCTTTTTCTCACTTTCCTACCCACTTTTCCACAACAAGATAAAAAACAGATCCTGCCTGAATTTTTTCCTGCTTATCTCATTTCACCTTCAACGGCTCTGGTGAATTTCATTAGTTGAACAAGCCTTGCTTTTGCTTCGCCGCTGCAATTCTTCTTCTACTTTCCTGATGTGATTTATTCCGTAAATACTCCACTCGCACGGCGTTCCAATTGCCTGGTTTTGGGGTGGGCTATCTTATCCGTGTACCGGTGTATAAACCCATCAACAATCATACAAGCTGGACACGCGACATCATCATTCGGTTCGGAAAGCGAAAAGGATGAAGGAAGAGTTGTGCGCGGATATCTTTTCCCTCGACATAATAGATGTTCTTCGTTTTTTTCCACATCTATACTCCGCATGACGACAAGTGACAAATGTCGCGTTCTGCTTTAGAGATGTGAGATTTCACGCGCCTTAGATTTGCTCGTTTTTTGTCAAAAGATCTGCATCCATTCACACAAATTCTAGCGAAACATTGACAGAATAATATCAAACTTCCCGGTCTTGTTCTTAAGTGAAACGAAAAAAGGCTTCCCTAAAGAATCACATCAGACAAAAGTCAGTATTACTCATCTTTTCAGAATCTCAAGAAATAGAAAATATTAAGTTGATGCACAGTCCTTGCATCAACAAATATTTAAAAAATCATCTCAAAAATGTCTAAACAAACAAATTAATTTGTACGACATGGTCGTTGTTATATTATGTATATAAGCTATATTTTGAAGTATATTTCAGAAAATCAATTCGAGACAAAAAGATAGGTCAAAAACAAAAGTCGTAACTACTCTTTGAGACATCCAATCACTATCAATCTCACTTAATTAAAGAAAAATGGGTCATAGAATTAATATATTTTTGAACTTTAAAGGACGTTGTAGCAATTTTAGCGTCAAAAATTCGAATAATCACTTTTTGAGTAATTCTATTGATCACCTTATATCGTTCTCACATGCCATCAAAAAATTTTGATGAATGCGTTCTTGCAAGATTTCCATCCTCTAGTACATAACAATCAGAAGTTCATTTGAGTTGGAGAAAGTGATGGAAATCCAGAAAATTTTGGTGCAAGAATTATGCATCAGTCTAGTATATATCTTTGATGCGCTGTACTGCGCAAGTGTTCTAATATTTTTCAAAGAATGAGGTCCGCGCTGAGCGAAATTCTTATGAAGTACGTTTAGAATCTTAGTAGTAAAAGTTCAAAATCCACTTGAGGCTATTTTTTGAAGTGCAGTTTGCTTGACAAGATCGCTTTCTGTTGGATAGCGGAAGTGTTAGAGTATGGGCTCATGTTTTTGCTAGATTGTAGACTTTCTAGTTCTTTTTTCATTTCGTGAGTTATGGAAATTAGTAACTGAAAAACAATTTTTTATATTGGCTCTTAATTTTTGTTGACTAAGTATTTCATACGGCATGTGTACTATATCTCATAATCAATCACTTTTAAGCAAATAATCGCACAAATAATCGAAGGATGCGGATTACACAGGTATATCGGGTGCGTTTTAGCAAGAAAATGTGAGAAACTGCGTCACACAAATAAGCAAGACGAAGTTCCTGCTATTTTTATTGATAACATAGCGGCTGGTTTCTAATGGAGATCTTCTGCCAGAGCATAAATCGCACGTAGGTGTCAAAGGAGGCTGAAGATAAGATGAATCGGTCTGTATTACTGCAGATATTCAGAAGAAATTGCACTTTATCTACTACAAAAAATACACCACAGCTTGGAGGTTGCAGGCAATCAGAAGAGAAAATTCAGTGTCAAAAAATAATAAAAATAATAAGTTATTTTTGAGAGATAGCTTATTCGTTTGTGAATTCTCAAGCTAAAATACAAGACAGGGAACATCGAAATAAGGAATTGAGCAGATGTTTAGCACGATTGTAGTATTTTACACTCATCAATGAACATTTTTAATTTCTACTGACATCTGACCTTGTCGTCAGCCTCTTCTCGACCATTTACTCATTATAGAAGTTCGAGGAGGATAACAACCAAGGATAACAGCCCCATCATTTCCCCACTTCATAAGAGGTTTTCAGATGAGTGTATGCATGAAGTCAAGTTTAGAGCCCTGTTTAGCTGTGATTTAGTTCTGGCTTTTCCCCTCCATAGAAGAACGAGGAAGGACCGTCTGAAATGTTGTAATTACGCTGTTTTATTTGAGTTTCGCTAAGCGGCTTTGAACCAGAGCGAAAGGGGGGGGGACGGGAGAGCGGACCTGCTTGGATTTTGTGATTAGCTGTTTTCGCATTTTTATAAGTGAAGTTGGAAATGAGCGAGGCGAAAATTTAGGCAAGTGACTGCATCAGAACTTCTTTTCCTAGAACTGCATCTAGGAATTCAACTTAGTTTCCTTTCCACATTTTTTTATATTCACTTGGATTTGTGAAAATGTACCAAAGAAAATAGAAATCATTGAGAATGAGTGATTATTTCTTATTTAAAATTGCATTCCTAACCTCAAATTTTTACTGTAAACTCACTATTTCTTAATTAAACCCACTAACTCTAAGAACCTTTGACCAATCGATCATAATGAAGCGGCCTCTTATTTCGCAGTAAATGGTTTAGCTTTACATAGAATAACCTCTTCAGTCGATATTTAGCTACTCGTAAAAATTGTTGAAATTATAATTTCGTAAATTTCGGGCTGAGATTGGTAACCTGCGCACCTGAGCGTGTCTGGCTGATGTTTCAGAGTATTCGTGATGTACTATAAGTGTACGTAGAGGAATTTATCGCAATCACAGAATGGCACTTGGTGCAAAACGTCACTGCCAAATTTTGCAGAAAGGACAATTCGTAATCAGATTCATTCGAAGAGAACGTTGTTGTGTTGCCCAGCGGAAGGGGGATTGTTCTAGCCTGACCTTTTTGCGTATCTTAATCAGTCTTCTGTTCAATTCGCTGTCTTCTCAGCGAATTGATGCATTCGCAAGCGAGCAAGATATTAAGAATTGCGTTGGTTGCGCCATCGCGCCATCGGCAATTCAAACTGTTTATGGGGGAAATTTGAAGTCGTAAATGGAAATCTGGATTTTTTGAGAGGCTGGAGAAGAAAAACTTGTTACCAGACGTACATAAACCAGGTAGATTATTGGCATGTTACGCGATGAAGATTGGATAGGCTATTTTGCACTTTATAAGTGAGTGTGTTAGAGCTGCTAAAGTGCAGCAAGATTTTAATAAGTTGTTAGGTCCCCGGTCAGGGCTGGCACAGCTAATATGAAAGCAGGCTGGACTTTGTTTTTGAGGCGAAAAAGCAAAGAAGATATCATTTTTGTGATCAAAAATTGACGGTTTTTTAACCGACGTTTCGTTTTTTGTGGGTTTTTACGTTTGGGGCTGAGAGTCGAAAGGAACTTCGTAAAATTTCGCGAAAGTCAAGGAAGACTTCGTTTTCAAAAAGCCTTGATACGAACTCATCCGGGCCGTGCCCCCCGGTCTCCAGCGCTATAATTCCAAAAATGAGTGGATTAACAATTGATCTACAGATGAAAGAGGAGATTGTGCGGTTACAAATTTGTCTGGACAACCTCCAAATTTGGAGGTTTTTTGGACATCTTGTTGAATTTGAACTCTAAGATTTGTGTTTTTCGTATATTTTTTGACCATAAATTTTCGAAGCACGATGAGTGGCAGGCAATCACACACTCTGCTGAGGGTGAGAGTCTGTAATCCACTACAGCACTTTGCAAAACTTTATTTTTTTCCAGATCATCATTCCAAGCAGGACCTTTGCTTAAGCTTTGGTACCAAAATTCACGACAAGGCAAGCTTTTGGTTGTTGGAGTGTTTCTGCTGTTTTCGCAAAAAGGAATTTAGAAATGTAAAAATTGAGGCTGCAACAATGTAGAATCATACTAGCAATTTTTTGCATTTTTTCCATTCTCCTTTACCTTCAAAAAATAGAAAGCAGTGCTTCACTCCATGTATTTGAATCTTTTTCTAATCACTGCGCTTTGTCCACATCTTAGCTGAAAGCGAAAAATTTTGACTTTATATTATTCTTTTTGGCAGTTTATATACAGACATTTTCGGGCTTTGAAATGATTTTTCTTAGCCATCTTTAAGTTCAGAAAGAGTCTTCTCATGAGTCTCATGAAAGACTGTGTGCGATTCAATCGACTTGTGGTTGTTCTGTTTTGACGTCCATGGAAGCGGGAAAAAGCATTCCCGTAATACCAAACGAATCTGCATCGAACGATTCGTTATGGCCGATTGGCTGCTGTTTTTGACGTCGTAACGGGCCTTGCGTAACAAGGTGTGCCGAGACAAAGGACATCTTCGTCGTTGTGCCTTTCCCACAAACAGCACCAGCTTTGCGCGAATCAGGTCAATTGCGCTTGTGCTTTTGAAGGGCTATGAGGGATGTGTACGGCCTTTTCAGTCAAACTGACCGTGCTGAGGAGAACTCGCTTGAACACACATGACATAAAAAATCATACAAAAAATCGCCGTCCATCGTACATTTCCTCATGGATTCAATGGTCGGCTTAACGCATAAAGCATGCAAGGGAGAAACTTCACTCAGGGCTCGGCACTAGCTGCATCAGGGAAATTTCAAAACGAAGTCCCCTTTGATCTTGAAAATTTCTTACGAAGCTGCTTTGATCCTAAACCCTAAATGTAAAAAACCGTCGAAAAAACGAAACCTCAACCAAAAATCAAAAAAGTCGCAATTTGTGTCTTTTTGGTGGCAAAAACGATACCCACTTTGCTTTTTGTTCCAAAAACGATATCCAGCTTAACTTGGTGCCAGCTCTGCCGAGTTCTAACTTCACTATATTTTCTCCGCTAGACATCGAGTGAAAATTCTTCAGACATAATAGTCAACTGAAAGAGTTCAATATGGGTCGCCCCTGAGACCCATCCAAAATCTTTGCCCTTTGCGGCTATAGTAACATTCTACATAGTTTTTGAACTCTTTTTCCTGCGGCAATAGGAACCAATATTGCCGATACAAAAGTGCAGGTACTTAATGAATCAGACGTCGAGAAAGATTTGCGAATGCGAGCTGGCATTTGCGACAATATCTATTGGGGGGAGGGGAATTTTAGTTAGCAAACAATCCGAAATATCTGAAAACTTGAATCTAAAATATTTGCTATCAACATGAATTTGAAAAGTTGATGCAAGACACGTGAGCTTGAGACAAGAAGCATAGAGAAATCTCATTTTATTAATTTTTTATTGGTATAATGCCAAATACCCGAGCTGGTGGCAGTGAGCATATAGTTCCTTACATTGCAAGTTCGTATTTCACAAATACTTTTCTTTTCATTATCAAAGCTCAGTTGTTTGTTTTTTGTTTGCTTTAACATCCTAATCTCTCGCTATAAAAAGTGCGTGTCCACAAGTTACTTCACAGAATTTGATTTGAGATTTTCTCGTAAGGAAAAGATTGTTGCGAAAGTTTAATACTACCTAAGAGATCTTATCTTCCTCTTTTATTCAGCTTGTAACTTTTTTCTGATCCAATGCGACATCGCTAGGATATGAAAGTCTTAAGGCAGCTCGTCTCCAAAAGATAAATTTTTTCTAAATTCGAAGGGCAAGGCGGTTCCAACGACTCTTCTCACCTCAGCCGCTTATTCTTCAAAAGTTACAAGTTTTTTCGGTAATATGTATAGGTTCAAATATCACACATCCTTTCACCAGTTGCTTTGAGCAGAAAAGAAATTTGCTTTTTTGGAAGCAGGAAAGATAATTCTGTGACGTCCTTATCGCTACTGTTCATCTATAAAAGCTAGAATTTTCCATATCAATACGTCAACGTAATTTATAAACTTTGATTGGTAATTTGAGTATCGACGAGAAAAATGCACCACCAGATTTCCAAGCTCTCCTCAACCTTCGTTGCTGGGGTTTTGAAAGAGAGCTCCACATACCATTTTCAGTCTGCTTCGCATTTACCCGAGTCATGTGCAATGCTAGTGTTCTTTGAAAGTTTCTCAGTAAGTTTCTCCTGAAATTTTGAACTAGCATTACATTTGCTTTTGCCTTTGCCTGTCTGCTTCTCATTCATGCCTTGGTTATAGCCTACAACGATTGGCCTCTCAAATGGAATTTTAAACTTTCTTGTTTACACACTGTGCTTGGCAGCTATAAACTGCGCTTGATGACAGGGACAATCGCAAGCATGTACGCGATCTCTAAACGGTTAGAAGGGCGTCATTTATCAGGTAGTAAAGGTAGCCGTGCACTCGTTCACAATATTCATAACTACAAGTTTGAGTAAGAAGTGCAAAGAACTTTTCGACATGGAAATTGCCATCATAAGTAAGTACATCGAAAAGTAGCAATGCCAGCTTAGGTATTTTCTTACCCAGTAGTAATACCTATGTGACAATCTGACGCCACAAATGCATGTATGAAAAAAAATTTACTACATGACAAAAAATTCTTCACAATCTCATTAAAGCCTCAATTCACTGCCGCGGTGCTGCCTGGAGTTCGAAGTCACTTAAAGTGAAAATCATTTTGAAATTAAGACATGCAACACTGCCCATCTAGATCGGAAGGTTTTGATATGTACTAAGGTCCGCCAAAACTTGGTTACCCATCTTTTTATGTTGAACAGCATTTACTCTCCAGATGCACTATTACTCTTGAATCCTCAAATGTAACAACCAAGTTGCACGTCATCCTGGAGAGATACTCATAATCTAGCTAGGGTTCGGATCTCGTGTCAAACCACCACTTTTTACAGATTGTTTGGTATAAATTTTCAGACGCTTCTCAATGCAAAAAGAGCCTCCTATTGAACGTTCAAAAAATTGGCGGTATTCCAGTCATCCAGACCCTAAACTCAAAGTCGTAGAATTCACCTAAACTTGATTTAAGCGGCTATTCGAGATGCTAGAGACGAATATTGCACTTTTTCCGCTGTAAGCCTTTCTGGACGGTTATAGGTATGATGTAAGGGTCATACCAGAAAATTTGTTTGGAATCATGTCTAGAAGTGTTTCGGTACCCTGTTTGTAAAAATTATAATCGCTGCCCCCAGTGATACGTCATTCACCGGGTTGATTATTGATAACTCTCTTGCTTAAATGCCTTTGCTGAGTAGTGGACACCGTTCTGTAAAGCTGGCTTTAAGTAAGGTATTACAGTATATGGCGGATCTCAATCGCCCTGGTTACTGTAAGGTTACGGTGAACTTTAAGAGGGCTTTAAGCTGCTAGCAAGGTAAAGAGCCTCTGTCGAAGTGGGGCTTCCACACGTGATGCATATCATTCTGCTTTGAGGCATAATACCAAATCGGGTTCCTTAGCTGCTCAATGATCTTCTAAAAAGTCATGAGCGGTGGTTTACCCAGGATGACCCCGCGGTTTACTATAACTTTGCGTCGCCAAGCAACATACAGTTGTGAATGGGCCGATTAGATAGCTGAGGAAACTATGGAAGAAGCGGCAAAAGTTCGGACCGTAAAAGTCATGTATTCGCGGACGCTTCTGACGCAAGGAGACCCTTGAGCAGTTTACAAGGGGAATTGAAAAATTACAGTATGGTGCCTAAAAGATTCACAGCCGCGATTTCACCAAGTTTCGGTATATGGAGGTTACTTTTAGATGTTGGAATAAAACACCAAACTTTATGAAAGAAAACTTCATGCATTTTTGGGACAAAATGACTTGAAAACGCAAAACGTGTTCATTTATGCGCCTTAACTCACCATAACTCAAAAACATATCACCGGGGACAACGATTACAATTTTTCTAAACGGGGTACCGGGAAATTTCTAGACCTGATTTCCATTTTTTTTATATGAGCCTTCCATAATACCTACCGTAACCGTCTAGAATGAGACTTTCAAGCGGAAAAAGTACAATATTCGTTTCCAGTATTCGAATAACCCCACAAACCGAGTTTAGGTAAGTCCACGACTTTGAGTTGAGGCCCGGATACTGGAATACCGCCAATTTTCTCAACGTTTGATAGGAGGACCCGTTTGCGGCGCACAAGCAGTGTGCAGGTGAGGAGGTTTGCGGAATGGGTGGCTGCTGAGACCATCAAGAGAACAAAGGTTTGAATTCGTGTCAAACCACCACATCTGCTTTTTGCAGACTGCCTGGTATAAATTTGCAGACGCTTCTCAAAACAGAGAGACCCTCCTATCAAACGTTGAGAAACTTGGCGGTATCCCAGGGGCCCATATCAATTGATACCCGGACAGCCGCGTGGAGCCGCACCAGGTGGTAACTAGGAAAGTGCAAGCAGCCTTACTTGCGCTGCGCTACATGGCAGCCTATGCTTACCCAATCTCTCTTTCGCCATTCACGCGGGTGCGTAGCAAGTGTTACCCAGGCAGCCGCCTGGTGCCGTGGCATCAACGCCGCGGCTGAGCTACGCTACGCCAGCTGCTGTTAGAAGACTTCTAACACCAACTAGGTTAGATATTAGAAAAGGTGTGCCACATATGGAGGTATAAAAGATGAAATGATGCTGAGCAGCTAAGATTCGAGATGTCAAACTCTCAGCTTTACAGCCTTCAGTTTGAGGATCTTGCTCAAATTACCTATGTAGAAAATCCGTCGCTTTTGGAGGTAATTCTTGATTTTTTGCTTGTTACCGAATCTTTTTGAAAATTTATGAATCTCAGAATCCGCTACCTGCTACAAGCCAGCTCTACTCTTCAGCCGCTGAAAGTCGTGAATTTCGTGGAGAATTCGAAATAAGTGAGCAGGGGTTTACCCTGTAATTGTATATGATGTCCCAGACTCTCACCTTTGCTACGTTTTTCAATATCACAAAAAACTTCAAGGACCAACACGGCACTTTATACTTGAAATTTTCCTGTTTTTTTGGAAAATCAAGACATCATTGAAATCGGACTAAAAGCACTGATCCGGGACGGCGTCTACAAGTTAAATCCGATCACGATTCAAGCCGGGATAGAAAAAGGCCAATTATACACCGTCCACGCAATGTGTGGCGGAGGTTTTGAAGTTCGTGAAAATTTTTTAAAATGAACAAAAATGAAAAACTGAAAAAAAATTTCAGGTCTCAATTTTATTTGCCATCACGCAAAAGAAAAATCGCGCAACCTACAAGCATTTTTGACTGTTTGAAAGAGAAGTTGGGAAGCGGAGATTTTAGAATAATTCTAGATTATGAGAAGGTGACAAGATTTTTTTTGTATATTTTTTATATTGCTGAAAATTTAATCAAATTTCAGGCCGCGATTGGGGCAGTTAGGGAAGCTTTTCCTAACGCACAACTCCAAGGCTGTGCTTTTCATTTAGCACAGGCTTGGAATAGGATGGCCAAACATCTGGCCTTAGGCAGTTTATTAAGAGAGCAAAAAGAATTAGAGCTCTATCTAGGTGGTGACACTCAATAAAAGGGATAGTTTTTCTCCCGAAGGAGCTTAACCCATTGGCGACGATGTGTACCACCGGTGGTCTACGCACTTTTTGTCGTCAGGGACGATGTGTACCACCGGTGGTCCACACCCCTTGCAAAATTATATACTTTCTAGGTCGAGTACTTTCTCCACAGTTCATTTTTCAATTTTTTGCATTCTTGGGACCTGCAAACTTCGTTGTCCAAGAATATCACTGTAGTTGTTTACAAAACAACTTTACATTTCGTAAATAATTACAAAACTTCCCCAAGCCAAAAGTGTTGTGCAAAATCGCGTCGTCCCTCAGCGCCGCCACGCAAAATTAGGCGTCGTCGTTAATGGGTTAATAGTAGGGTGCCAGCGCTGTTGTACCCTCCGGTCAACAGTAGGCACCCTTCTTACGAACCACGTAAAAAGTTCCTAGAATATCTACGCGAAACATGGTTCGAGGGTGTCTACAAGGACATGCGATACAAGTTTAACATAGAGGAGCTCAGGACTACAAAGCAGCCGAAGCGTTCCATAAGTATATTTGATTTCTTTTTCGAAATTTTCCTGAAATTCCAGTACATTAATTTTCTAGGAAATTGCGCGGTTTGTTACGGAGAAGAACGCACCCTCCTTTCGAGCAGCTTCTCGAGTGCTTACAGAGAATATCAGTTGTCGCGCTGGTCACTCTTCTCCATGTCTTGGAGGTTGCTCAAATTTTTTGTCTGATATTTTCTAGTCCTATGCATATGTAAAAAATAATTTCAGCATCCTCGCGTGAGGCCATTACGAAAGAAGGATGTGTTGCGCCGAAATAAAATTATTGATGCGATGCGCAGCTTTAGAGAAGAATATGAGACAGGAAATCATACCAACAGCTTCCATAAATGGTTTTTGTATTGAAATTCGAAATTTGTCACAGAGAAAACCATTTGACAGCAGTGCGGATGTAAAATTGTAAATTTGGTTGTGATTTTCATTTGTGATTTTTTGTGTTGTTTTTTATTTATTTAGCTTTTTTGTTTTTGTATATTTTTTGTAATGTATATTACTAATAAACTACAAATTTTCCGCTGTGTTGATCGATACATTATACGTGGCAGTAGCTCGACCTCTGAGGGAATTCTCGGACCTCAGCGCGATGAGGTGCGAGGCTGCTGCGAAAATCTCTCTGCGAGAGATTGCGGACGACGAGAGCGCGCTTACGGTAGCTCAGCCGCGACGCTGATGCCAGCTCTGGCGGCTGGCTGCGGCACCAGGTGGCTGCCGGGTAACACTTGCACGCTTCCCCCATTCACGCACCTCACTTTGAGGTGCGAGAAGACCTAAATTATCAATTACGGCCGAACGATTTCGTCTGATAAAATAACTTATCTGTTCGAAAATTATTTGACCGAACATTAGATCTGACTTATCTTTTTCATTATTCCAAATCTGTAGCTGGTTAGATAGCTGTCATTTCAAAATCGATTTTTGAATAACTGAGTGGCAGGACAACTGAATTTGACTTATCGAAATAGAAAGTAGCTTTGAAAATGTTTGACTCGCTAAAATTTTGACTCAAATTCCAGAATGACTGCTAGGTCCTCTGCATTTCGGGCCTGTGGCATAAACGTAGCAAACGAATGGTTAGAATCAGGTCATTACAGCTCATTAAAGCTCCTGTTTCACTCTTTGATAGTTTTGCAGCCATTTCTATGAATTAGGTTATCACCAAGAAGGATTTGAGTACTAACGATGTTCTTGATTGTGTCACCCACAACATGCTAAGATTCTTTGCAAGTGATGAAAAGCTGCAATTTTCATAAACATTGGATCCTTTTCCAGAAGCGGAGCAAATTTGAAAACGCGAAATTCAAAATAGAGGATTTACCCTGGTTGAGAATTATAATGCGATTTTGTCTGTACAAGTGGCTTAGACCAGAAGAAGTCATTGCTATAGGAAGTGTGGGAGAAGATTAACTTTTTTGAATACACGAATTGATTTGAATTTTTATTTGATCACATTTGTTTTTGCTTATAGCGATCATGTCAATTGATTCGAATATTTCGAAGTTATTTTCGTTTGTTTCACCGGCTTATCTGAAGTGTGATGCGCGACATAGGTCGTTTCGCACCTCAGAATGCTATGACGAGGGATCCTAAGCGAGAGAGGTTCGGAAAGCTAGAGGGACTGCCGCGTTGCGCAGCGCAATTAGGGCCGCGTCGCACCTCGTTAATTACCACACGGTGCGGCTGCGAGCGGCTGTCCGGGTGTCAGTCGACCGCCCTCCCGCCGGAAACTTATAGTGAGCCTTTGTCATCTTTCGGAAACTATCGCTCATAACTTTCCCAGAAGATCACTGACAAGGGAAGTACTATCAATGGCCGTGGCCTTTTGATATGAGATGCATATCATCTGAAGCAGCTTCGAACGCTGATTTTGAATCTGCTTTCCGTTTCTGCGGAACGCTCTTCTGAAGAGAGTTATGGAAGCCTGAGCATTCTGTTTTGGGGGCGCTCCTTGAGTTTGAGGGCGCTGCTATGTGCGTTGGTGGCGTAGTAGTGTGATGGTTAATTGCTGACATTGAATGCGAGAGGTTGATGGTTTAAGTCCGATGGAGAGCGAACTATTTTGCTTATTGAATGTGAGTTTGAAGGCACTCTAAATCGCCTGCAGACACTTACTGTAAAACCTTAGCACAAACAGGAGAGAACATCTTTTCGACTAATGACAGTGTGCATTTTTTGAGCTTTATATGGTGACAAACGTGCTAGGCCATGTTTGGTCCTGTTTTACTAGTAAGGAAGTCAAATAAAATTTCAGGCTCTCATTACAAGCAGTTTCGCCAGAAAATTTTTGTAGGTCACTTACGCTAAGGCATTACAGTAAGTGTCTGCAGGCGATGTAGAGTGCTTTCAGACTCACATTCAATAAGCAAAATAGTTCGCTCTCCACCGGATTCGAACCATCAACCTCTCGCCTTCAATGTCAGCGATTAACCACTACATTACTGCACCAAAAATGCACATAGCAGCGCCCTCAAACTCAAGGAGCGCCCCCAAAACAGAATGCTCAGGCTTCCATAACTCTCTTCAGAAGAGCGTTCCGCAGAAACGGAAAGCAGATTTGAAATCAGCGTTCAAAGCTGCTTCAGATGGTATGCATCTCATATCAAACACCACGGCCATTGAAAGTACTTCCCTCGTGAGCAGCTAAGAGACATGAACTTGGTATTAGTGCCACAAAATCAGTAGGACGATATGCATCACATGTAAAAACCCCACTTCGACGGAGGGTCCTTCCCTTGCATGATTCGCATTTTGCTTCAAGAAGGTTTAAATGAGTCAAAAACTTGAACAGTTAGGCTAACCAAGTCGCTGGTTCTAAATATGATTTTGCATACATAATCATGCTTTTTTCGTTGTTCCAACTACACTTTAACGTTTGCTTTTACAAAGTTCTTCAAAAATGATGTGATCTACTACTATACTGGCTTAAGAACTTGTGAAAAGTTGTGTAATGATCTCAACATGAATTTTTTGGACTTTTTTCTTCATTGAAGGTCTTACTCACAACGGCTGGAAGTTCCTGCCGTTGTGAGGAAGACCGTGCAGTAACGAAGAAAGATCGGTAATTTGCTCTAAATTTCATATCTGAGTTGAAGCAAGCTCACAGAATGGAACATAAGATCGGCAAAACACATTGAAGCAAGAGAGTTATACCTTCGCACAATGTTCATACACTTCTTAACACACTGTAAAATTATCGTGATCTGTAGAAAATCCCAATCGAAAAATTAGGTAAAGTAGTCAGTTTTGCTGCACAGACGTAGAATCAACGGTAAGAGTTTGAATTGTTCAGAATCAATTGGAATAATGCTTGGTGAAGCTGCCGCCCCGCCTATAATTCCTTGGTCTGAGACAACACCAATGCCGCTTAGATCACAAAGATTTGTCGTCAAAGTCTGCAAATGTGGACGTAAGTGTTGGAGTGATTGCAAGAATTGCAAGGATTGCAAGGAAACTTGAGTGTTAGCACAAAATCAGTCTTCAAATGTCAATTTCAACATGTGCCTGCATTTGTGACCCAATGGACATCCTCTATCGCACACTCTTCGTTGTTGGACTGTCACTACAAATCATCCGTCCAATCGCATTAAAACATGGTATGAAAGCTGCGCACCCACATGTCACAGCCGCTGATGAGAGCTTATAGCAATGTTATGGGGATGGAAATAATGGTTGGATCCAGGTCAAGGTGTCGTGGGTTGGCGCCTCGACCGGAATGGCGCACTGGAGCAGGAAGGAGTGAGCTTGGGAGGTAGGGTGAGGGGGAGAGGAAGAAGTGCAGCAGACTACTGGATCGGGGTGCGCAAAACTCTTCTACTCCTCGTTGTTGTTGTTGTTATTGTTGTTGTTCCACACCCCATTAACTTACCTTCGAAGCCCTTGAACATCACTGGTTCTTATATTACTGAAACCGCTAAACCTTCTTCTTTTCCCACTAAAAATTCCATCCAAAACTGTTTTCCCTAAAAGAAGATATAGCGGCTTTATTACCCATCCTTATCGGAACCAGAAAATTGCCTCAAAAATAATGGGCGGTAAGCGCTGAACATGAGCTGCGGCTAGTGCAAGGGCAAGAGTGAAGTTGACCGATTTGAATCATTCGTTTGCTCAGTTATACATCCCGTTTCCTTTCGAGCATGGCCTTGTTATCTCGCTCCAAAACTTTATATTGAATCTAATAGGGAAGTCAAAAGTAATGAAAGCTTCGCATCCTTCTTAGACCTATTCTCAAATCAGGTAGAACGTAGACAGAAAATACTCTAAACGGTTTCCAACACGGCTTTTCTTCGTCTTCCTAGCAGCTGTAATTTCCAGCCATTTCAGTTCTTGTTTGCTGAAATGTTTGCAAAAAGTTCGAAACCAAAGCGTTTGCCGTTTAAACTCTGCGGTTTTTTCAGACTGGCAAAAAAGTTTAAATTATGCTTATTTGAAGCGGTAAACGCTTAATTAGTTTGCAAAATCAAGTTTTGATAGTAAACTATTTCAAAGGCTCTCAATTTCGGAAGATTTTATAGAGTTTGATACATTTTTGTCTTGAGCAATTTTTATAAAATTCTAGGGCTTTCGAAAAAATGCTTTTGAAAAGCCTCGAAATACTAGTTTTGAAAGACGAAGTGATTTGCATTAATCAGGCTTGCTCTGTCTTTGAATGAATCGAATTTGTTTGAAAACCTCCAAAGAAAATACTTTGATTCAGCTACACTCAATTAAGCAAAAATGAAGGTTTCAAAATTTGGGAAACTTTTTCGACGACAGGGACGAGTGGCGTAGTGGTATGAGGCGCCGCTATGACCAGATCGGACACAGGTTCGATCCCCGCCCCTGGGCCAACCAAGCCCTCTACCCTCCGGGGCCGGTAAATTGGTACCAGAGTAATCTGGGAGGATAAAAGCACTGACTTGGTAAACGGCTGGCCCCCGCAAGTCATTGTAAAGGCCCGCACGCATACAACTGCCTCTTCGACCATGAAGTTGGTGTGTGCGTTCGGCGCATGCCCTCAGAGGGTACTGAAGACGCCGAATCCTTTATCCTTTATCCTTTCCGACGACTAAGAAGTTGATTGGGCCGTTGGTCTGTTTACTGAAAAGAGAAAGAAAAGCTACGTTCAATACAGTTTAGGGTACCCTTCTATCACTATTCTACACGACTTGCGAGAAGTTCGGAATGGGAAGTAAAAAGTTCTTATTGCTTTTGACTCAACCCGATATATAATATCTTACATTTGTTTTTGCTGTTTTTTCGGTAACCCTATTCACTATGGTTTGAGCAAGATTGTTGATTGCGCTGACTTTTCAATTCACGTCGGCCAATTTTGCTGGTGCGAGCTTGTTGCCACGAATACTTGTTTCCTCTGTTTGCACTAGTTTTTGAATTGTTGCTGTTTGAAATGTCATCTAGCATTTCTTTTACCATAAACCAGCATGGAGAGCTGCACAGACTAAACGCGTCTGGTCCCATCACGTCTCATGGAGGGGGGCCATCGTACAACACCTCTTGCTTGACCCTCTTATAAGATCAAAATAATTTATGACTTTCTTTTCTGTGGCATCGTAACCGAAGTCCTCTTGTAGCTCCGTGATGGGCTTTTGCTAAGGCGCTGTTTTCTTATTGTTTAGACCATCGTCCTCCGATTCGTTAAGTATCGCCTCCTTATTGCGTACACTACATGCAGATTTTGCCGGTGCACTTTGCTGAACCAAGACCGCAGCAGAACAAAGAAATTGGTTGCCGATTGAACTACGAATAATATTGAGGAAATGAATACTTTCCAGGTGCTCCATGAAACAGAAAAACACCCCTCGCAAATAGGATGCAAAAGCCCTCTGCAAAGCAGCTAATGAAGAACCGTGAACTTAATGAGGAGGGGGGGACAGACTTTAAAGGCAGCGGAATCTATGCTACCCAGTTCTCTATATGGTGTGTATGTAGGGCCCACAAGAAGACCAACTGCGCTGGTCCGGTCTCCGTCTTTGCCTTCAAGGGAAGAGAACGCGCCTGATTCTTTTTGCGCTCCCCCTTTATTGCGGTCCGCCTCCTTCGGACGAATCCACGACAGCGTAAGCTGTAAGCCTAGCTGCGGTTGCAGTTGGAACTTGCAGGCTGTCAGGCAGTTGCAGCTGCTCCTTGCTGGCATCCGACGGGGTCGAGCAATTCTAAGCTTGTCCGAAGAGAGGGTCCTCGGGAATCGGGATTATTTGAAGGTTTGGAGAATTTGAATCTTATAATTGTGATCAGGCTCACGGAAAAGCTCAAGGATGACAAAAACATGGGAGGCGAAATTTTTGGTGTACGCTGCCTTCAAAAGCTCGTCCAGCGTTTACAAATCGAATTACATTGCAATACTACTATGGAATACTTACCTACAAAAGTAAAGAAAGATATTACTCCAATCGCATATTTCCACTACAGTAACCATCCTCTATCCGATAAATGAAAAGCTCAGACTTTGAAGGGATATATCTTGGTTCATGCAGTCATTAATTTATGTTCGCGTACCTACTGCTCCATTGATAATTCCGCCAAAAGACGACCCCTCAACTAATGGGCAAATTATCTAAATGTGTGCATCTATATCTTCTCCTTTAGCTCACATCGACAGCTCAAACAAAATCCAACCCAATAGGACGGCCTCAGAAGATTGCTGATTAGAGAAAAATTTTTTGCAAAATGCTGGAGATTTTCTGGCTTCCTTTTTCGGATTTTGTTTGAGCTAACGTGAGCTAAAGCGAGGAACTACAGATGTTCACATTTACGACAACTTACGGACAGGAGATGTTTACTACGGTGATCGGAAAATAATGGGACACCCATAAAATAAATGTGGTTTTCACAAGCAGAAAAACAAATTGGATGTCCAAGTTTTGTGATAGGTTTGTACACATCAAATCTTCTGAATGAGATTCATCGATATGCGCTGTCGCATGGCATCGTGCTTAGAAGTGCTCAACATCTAAGCTCGTTACTTAAAATAATTTCGAACTTGAAGCAGCAACGCCGAGTAAAACGAGTAAGGCTGCCAAAACTATATGTGCTGCAATGGGTTAGGAGATGTCACCAAATGCACGACAGCGTGACGGTCCTAACTGCAACACGGGATATAACATTAAATCTTAGGGGGCCATATTTATCTTCTCCTCGTGATCGAATGGGCTCACGGTTGACGAATGGCATCTGATAAAGCTGTTTACGCTCTATCCATATGTACGCAATTCACCTCGAAAAAACTAGTTTTCAAGAAATTGTAGGCCAGACGCGTTTTCCAGCCTGAAAACCTGCGCCAAATATTGCACTTTTACGGGTAATCTGCCTCTTTGGTATAAAATGATGAATTTCCGCAGGGCATTAGAAAGAGCTCGGAAAGCACCTTCGAATGGTTTGTCATATGCCCATGAACTTCATGTTACTGCAGACAAATTCGGATGGCGTTCAAAAAAAAGTCTGCCTCAATTTTTGAAACGCCGCGCGAAGGATGTTAGGATATGAGCTGCAAGTTGCGGCCAGGATAGCATGCGAAAGTCAGTTTATACTAATGTATCTTTACAGCTGGTTGCTTATTATCCATCAGAAAAAGTTGTCGAAATTGCAAAAAAATTGAAGTGTCTCATTGTTTCTCGATCACCTTAATGCAACAAATTATGGATGGAGCAACGCTTTTCGCGGCTTCGGCAAGTCGGCTCGTAGTATCAGTGGTGTGGTATTAACCGTGAATCTTGAGTGATAATACTTTTGTTAAATTAGAGCTATCTACAACATCATCAGTGCAACCTTTATTTTACCTGACAAACAAGAGACAGACAAATCGGGCATAAGTGAAATTAGATCAAATTTTTCAACAGCTCAGTAGCAAACAACCACATTCAAACAGGTGATCCTTTTTTCTGTTGTTGGTAGCGATGTCTACAAGTAGCTCGCTGCCATCGCCAATCCTTTGATATACAGAGAATCGAAAAAAGAACCCCCCATTTTCCGGGAAAATCATTGCGCGAGCCTGACTACCGTATTTAGGCCAGCGTTTTTTTCGTACCTGCGTTATGTTTATTGTTGATGTTTCAAGAGCCGATCGGTACCTGATACATAACGCAGGTACGAAAAAAACGCTGGCCTAAATACGGTAGTCAGGCTCGCGCAATGATTTTCCCGGAAAATGGGGGGTTCTTTTTTCGATTCTCTGTATATCAAAGGATTGGCGATGGCAGCGAGCTACTTGTAGACATCGCTACCAACAACAGAAAAAAGGATCACCTGTTTGAATGTGGTTGGAGTTGTGGTTGTGGAAATGTTGTATTTTCACAACGCTTTTTTGTGCTAGCTTGCATTTGTAGTTTGTTGTTCACGAATACTCCCTGCCCTCTGGAATTTCACTCAATGGTGCAAATATCCTTTTTTCGTCTCCGCACCTCCAAGTTGCATAGCTGACTACGAAAATGAGTTCAAGTTTTTCGAATTCGTGTGAGTATTGCGGTGTATTGTATAACGGCGCTTAGGTTCTGTGAGCAAAATTTCGACTTTATAGCTTTATATGATTATGAGTGCGATATGTTAATTGTTCTATTATCAGTCCTCCCATACTGAAGTCCGCTGAAGTAGGGAAATAGTACAGAGAATCATACTCTATAATAAAGCGCTGGGGGCCCATCCGACGTCCACAACCGGCGATGGGATGTTTGTGAAGATCTCTGTCTTAATTTTTGCACTTCCGCCTGTTTCCAGACTGTTTACCCTTACGAATCGGAGAAGCCGAGCAACTCCCTGATATTTTTGCTCCTCAGTTCAGATTCAATCAGCTTTGGTATTTTTGTATGAATGTGGGTTCAAAAATATATGTGAGTTAGCAAAAATTGCAATTTCCAAGTTTTTTTGATCAAATGATTAGCATGTTAGCTAGAAAAACGCACCGCTTTGCCTAAAAAATAGATACTTTCAGCAAAAAAAATGCATATTTTCAAGTATCACTTTATGAGTGCTTTATGTGTTCATCGCGAAAAAGTTGCCCAGATCCGTATTAGCTAAAAATCTGCCCTCTGATTTCTGAGTGTAATCTGCTTTCATGCAATTTCTGCGTAAGCGGTCCGCTACGAATCTTAATTCGTTGCTTTTCGCAAACCTCAACTTCTCGAGTAGCAGCGTCTATCTGTAGATTTTTCTGTTGAGCATTTCGTTTGATATGCACTGTATGTCCAAAAATCAGAGGGGCTTCTGAAATTTCTGAAAAATGCTTGAAGGCAACGTCCGGGCAAAATTTTGCCTCCCATGTTTCTGCCATTCTGGGGCCTTTCAGTGACCCTGATTACAGCTGTAAAGTCGAAATTGTTCAAAACTCTCAAAAACTCGGTTCTGGGGACCCTCTCTTCAAAATGTGGACGAGTTTCGAATTGCTCGTCCCATCGTCATGCCAGCGGGAGGAGTTGCAACTGCACGGATGCAGTTGCATTGCAGTGTGTGTGCAGTGCAACTGCAATGCAACTGCAATGCAACCGCACACCTGCGTAAGCACTCGTCCTCAGGGGTGGTTTGTGATACGAAGGGGCGGCTTGTGATACGTATCACAGGCCTGTATCTCCTTTTAGAGGGCACGTCAAAGGATTGGACCAACGCAGATCGGATAGTCATGGGCCCCTCTTTACAACTATGTTATAGTCTGGGGTGGATGGATCTTGCCTGGACGCTGCCTCTAAAAGTTTTCATCCTACGGATCTTGCGACGTATCCACTCTCCGAAATTATAATTTTTTGTTGAGCATTTTGTTTAGAATGTACCTTATGTCCACAAATGTTATTAAGTATTTTAGCAGAATGGCTAAAATACTAATAACATTTGTGGACAATAATTGCTCATAAGATGCTTGAACGTTTCCATCTTATAGATGCTGCGACGTATCCAATCTGCGGAATATCACCTGATTTCATCCACCCTGCGTAAATGTTTCCTAATTAGAATCGCACCGAATCTGCTTCTGAAACTTCACTCCAATTTTGTTTTCACTTCTTGAGCAATTTGTTGTCAGCTTTCAGCAAAGAAGTTGCTATCTCCTAGATTTTCCATCGAAGCATAATTTTCCATTTTAGGAAAGATGTGCCGAACCTATTTCTGAAATAGTAAGTACTTATCTCAAACAAAAGCCCGAACGCCCCCATAAGGCCCCGGACAGACTTCACGCGACTTAATCGTCGCGATCTAATCGCCAAGGTTTCCATTCATTTTCATTTCACATTCAAAAATTTCGGGTTGGAAAAGTATCACAACCGAATGCAAGTTGATCGGTACGGAATGATGTTGTAACAGTTGCCTCGTCGCGATTCAGTCGCGACGATCAAATCGCGTGAAGTCTGCCCGGGGCCTAAGGCAAAGGATGATTGCTGAAAGCACAAACACACTTTAAATCAGTCTCTTCATGATATTTTAATCGGTAACGCAGCACAAGCTAGAAAGTTGTATTTTGAAGCATCTCGGATGGAATTTCAAGGGTGTTGGTCTGTTTCCAAAGCCATGTGAAACAGAGTTGGGGCTCTGATACCAAACAAGTTTTCGCACTAGAATTTTTTGATATCCAAGAGGAATCGTGCACGGTTTCAAAAAAGGATACTTTTTAAAGCAGAAGAGAAAGTGTTTGAATTTGATAATTTCTAGATTTTCAAGTTTGAACAGAGTTGAAGGGAGTGGAGGTTGTGAGGCAGTTTAGAGAGACACTCAAACGAAGGAGGGAAACAGGGCCTCAAGTGAGAAACCCTAAGAGACTATGTTGAGTGCGTGACGTCCACTTCGATCAGAACACTTTGGAATGTATATGAAGTTTGGAAGTACCCGAAGATCTTCGCAAAATGTAGAATGAATGAGGAATTTAGGTACAGCCTGTCTAAATCGCGATCACGCAGATTTGGACCGGAAGAACGTGCGTTCGCAACGCAAGGGATTTGCAGTGCACTTTGCACACATAGCATCGCCGAAGTAAGTGAAGAAAATGAGGAGGAAACAAACAGGTCCTGAAGCGACCACCATAGCAAACCGCTGACATGAGGCGGTCATGGATTTCGTCTTGAATTGGATTGGGACAGAGTGTAAAGGTGCATGTGGCGCATTTTGAAAAAAGCAGTTTAAGGCAAGATTAGAAGGCGATTGAGTTAAAGAAGTTAGAGACGTTACGAATGCGAGAAATGATTAGTAGTTCAGGAAATTCCATATGGAAAACTTTCGTATGTAAAAATTGGGGTGTGGAAGTATAATAGTATGGCTGAAAGAACTCAGAAAAGACGGCAAAGTGCAATTTGCAAACGCAAAAAATTAGAGAAGTCGAGTACCCCGTAGAGCATGGAAGTGGATAGAAGAATCTGGGGGAAGCGGTCAAAAACCTGATGGCAGTTGATAAAACTCAGGGAACCTCCTTATAAAGCAGGAGAGGTTCCTGACACTTTGACTTGGCTGACTATGGGTTCGTTACGTGTGTAGAAATTCTGTGCCGTACTTTTGCTGAGGGAAATGTTTGCCAAAAACTTTAAAAGTAGTAACTCTCAGTCACATCCCACTTCACACACACAGCCAGTCCGAAGCGCCGCTCCGCTGCGCTGCGGACTGGTACCAGAACAACACAGGAGGTAGTTGCGGAGAAATCGCCGACACACGGCAACACCTTACACCTAGGTAATTAAACCCTTTATTATTAACAAACTGAAAGAGATAACATGGCAACGGGTAAGCAAGTGAGTATCATATGTACAACTGAACCGTATCAATTGAGTCTTTTCATAGCACTAACTTATGACTAACGACAACGAATGAACGAAAATAAAAATGCCAGATAAACAACAAATGGTTTCCAGAGATGAACAGATAAGGAATGCGAGCAAATAAAAAATCAGAGATATGTGAAGATAAAGAAGCAAGAGATATGCAAAAATATAAAGAACTAGCTGATTTTCCCGGTCCAGCCCGGATCATTTCAGCTGGTCCCTGCTCCAGCCCCTCCCCACCTCCCCCCCTTCCCACCTGGCCGTTATGCTGCGCTGCAAGGGTTTCCTTTACCAGAGTAACTCACCCGCTGCAGGCTCGTCTTGGATTACCGCATCCTTCCTACCGCGAAAACCGAATGAACTCTACTGCTATTGTTTACACCAAATCATGGAACTGACTTGTTAGCCGACGTTGAGAACTCGTTCTTATGCGACAAATCAATAAATCAATAGAAGGACCCTGCGAATCGCCGCAAAAAGTAGCCAAAAACCACCTCCGGGGTCAAATGCATATGTGTGCAAAGTTTTAGCTCAATCGGTTCTATGACTGGCGTTTCTATAACGAACGAACAACTAAACGAACATCCTCACAGACATTGAGTTATATATATATATATATATATATATATATATATATATATATATATATATATATATATATATATATATATATATATATATATAGATTGAGATATACACGAACCAAATGACAAAATGGAAACACTTAAGTAGATTCCATTGCGTGTCCGTGTCGGCGCCGCTAATCGATTCTTGACGCTATTCTAGATCATGGAGGTGCTGAAGCCGGGGATCAAGTCCGCTCTCAGCACACTCCGGGGGGAGGGGTGTCTAATGGTAATACTAAGGGATCTGCTGCTCCAGACTGCTGCGCCCTTCCTGTAATGAATATAGAGTGTGATGATGTGAGTTATTCTTGCAATATTTGCAGGGTATCCGGTTTTGGCATGGCTTTTGGCAGGGCTTGCCAAGACAAAACAGACACAGATGGCGGGACAAATGGTTATGCGGCTTCGTTTCCGTAGTGTCTTTTCTCGCAGTAAGCGAGATGATCGAGCTTGCGTTGTGGTAAGGCGAGTACCTTGGTGATTCTTTGGACGTGAGCCACTGCGTCGTTACTTGTGTGTTCCGACAGATGGAGTGCTGCTATGGTGACGTTCTGGTGATCGCTTGTCCTTACGTAAAAGGTCCGAAATTTGTGTCATCAAGTTAATCATTTAGCTGACAAGAAGTTCACTGCTGTCGTTAATCTTGTCCTCTGAGTGCTTGGTGCCGTTGCACCAGCGCGGTAAGTTGGAGTAGTTGTTGTGGTTGTTTCCTTCGTCCGTTTGACTTTGTGCTCCAGGAGCATTGTCTCAATCCTGTGTAATTTCCTCAGTATGGACCCGGTATCTGGTAATCCCTTAGTTACCGTCGTATCTTCGATACGCTTCTGAATGAGTTTCCCAATGTTATTCAATTTCGCCTAGATGTCGGCGTCTGACGCTTTAGTAATGTACGGCTCCGCTTCCTCCTTTTCAATGTAGAGGTTTAAAAACGGGTCGATAGTGGGGAATTTGAGCGCGTACTGGATGTTATTGAGTTGATCCTGTTCTTCACGAAACGCTGATTTTGCCGTCCTTGGTGTTGTGGCAGCCTCCTGGCCTGGGTCTTCTTTCAAAAACTTGTCTACTGAAGAAGGTCGGTGCGTGTTTTTCCACTAATATGTCATAAACCTCCCAAAGGAGGATGGCGACAACATTCACGTGCTCCCATCGTTGCTTCAGAAACTGAATAATCTAGTATTAAAAACAAAAGAATCAGACGTCGGATATCAAAAGAATGTTGCAATATCAAAGTGTCGTATATCTTGAAATCGTAACACATTGTTGAAACTGCCGTAATATTACTACGGCAGGATCCACGTATTTTTAATTGACGTACAAGGTGGTTTCAGAGAAAATCTAGTTATACTTATTTTCTCCTTCCACGGGCTTTTGTTTGAATAATTTATCCAACAAATTTCATGTAGCCTTCCTAGCCGCGAGCAGGATACCATATTATTGTTGATACACCGGAAAAAACTTGATTTTGACAAGTTACATATTTGTAGTCTAGATAATATCGTTCCGATAATTTTCTACTATATAGGCACCATTGTGACCCATGACCTACTCCATCTTTTTGGCAGCTTAAAAATTCCGTCGCTGGAGAACTCTTGTTGCTTATCAGCGAAAAACGGCTTCAGGTGCTCTTTGCACATTAACCTGGTGAAGCCTCTTCCCCTTAGGTGCGGAGAGCTTTAAACATGGTAGCCTAAAGGTGCGATATCTGGACTATATGGGTGGATGCGGCATGACTTCCCTCCGAAATCCAGTAGTCTGCGCTGCATTTCTTCTCGCCAGTGCCGGCCTTTTTGCTCCATCGCTTTTTAACCTTTGATAAGAGTGAAAACTTGCCAGACTCAACAATTTGTTTCGGTTTCAAGACATTGTACACAATTCATTGCCAATCCATAAACATGAATTTTCTGAATGATCCCCATCGTTGGAAGTTACCTGCGCACCTTGTCCGCAAATCTACCCAACTCTTTCCGTGCTACGTTGTCGTACTAAATCCAACTCTCGTCTTCGGAGCAACCGCATCAAAAAGTCATCAGTTTTTGAAACGCCTGAGCAGCAAATCATATGTGGTCATGCTATCGAGTTAGTAGCGCTCGCTCAACTGGTGAGAACCAGAAGTCGAGCTTTTTTTTTCAGTTTTTCTTCACGTGAGAGTCACACCTTCTCGACTTCCAAACCCGAGGTAACCCTTCATGTTGCCCCATAGTAACTCAATTGGGTTGAGATCCGGGGCATTTCCGGCGGCGAAAGCGATACTATTAAAATAAAAATTAAATTCTCAAAAACGTTTCGGACTCACACTTGTTAAATTGCCTCTGTCTCTTGTCTTCTTCTTCCTTTCTGGTTGATGTGGTCGGCAAATTTGAAGTGTTTGTTTTGTCGCGCAGGACGCCTAGGCTTCTAGTGCGCTGATCACTAGATAATTCTTCTGCAAACTTGGAAAAACTTACCACTTGCATGGTAATGCATTGTCTTGAACTATTCGTTCAAATTCTCTTCTGAGAAAAATCAAAAAGCATTTTTAAGCCATGCCGCGATATTTTTTTCGCAGCTGAGAGTAGAAGTTTTGTATGATCCTGCAAGACCTGGCTGCCATTTCGTGCGTATGGCGTATGGGCCATTAAGAAGCGATCTCGTGTTTTACCTCGAAATGTCAACGCATAGTATACTTTTGCAGGGTATTTCGCTCTTTGCGCAACCAAAAAAATCTTTTGTCACAGAACAAATATGTATACAATATACTTTTGAACATTGCATCGATCGACCAGCCTATATCAATCATATTACAATTGCACAGTGCATTCAGTAAGTTGATAAAAACGGTTCTGTTTTTTATAAGCGCCGGCAGACGCCTTCAATTTTCTTAAAACTGCTTTCTCGTCGCTTCGTCACAGTAGAAACCATGCCTGAGCCGCCAAATGTGCCGATTACTTTGATCCCGCGTTTGTGAGGTGCTTCTGGAAGTAAGGGGTAAAGACGAGGTGAGACTAATTGGCACAACCACGACGATAACATTAGCTTTTATGGCATATAGCAGCTCTCTTAGTGAATGCTAGAATACCGCGCATTTTTACACAATGCGAAGAAGACCCTATATGTTAGATTATGTTAAAATCTCATACGGCCATTGAACGTGCTTACGCCAAGAAAGTAGTATTTTGCAGCAAAAAAGCCGCTACAGATTATTACGGTGCCTATTTGGTAATGGTTTAAACGATCGATTGATTCTACTGGCGCAATCCAACTAAGAAATAACAGTTTGAAGTTCCTCAAGAGTGGCAGATCAGCAAAACAAAAATTCTTGGATTTTCGACGTGGTAGGCTGCCTCTAAGGGTTGGGCCAGACTGCGCGGCGCACACGACGTACGCAGCTTACGCCGCGTATGCTCCTATGATGAAATATACCGAGCGTACGCTGCGTACGCCGCGTACGCTCGGTATATTTCATCATAGGAGCATACGCGGCGTAAGCTTCCCCGCGAAGTCTGGCTCAACCCTTAGGCTGCGTTCATACTGATTACGTAATCCGGAAACAGTCCCAGCGCAACGCTCACTTAGAGCGCTGTGCTGGAACTGTTCCCGAACTTTGGGATCAGTATGAACGCAGCCTTAGGGTAATTACGAAAAAAGCACACCAAATAGCGCAACATGACCCGTTGAGGAAATCGCCCTCATACCCATGCGCGCAAGCCAGTTTTGTGGGCTCTCGATAAGTTTTTTCCCTTCCAATTTTCAAGGCACATGCCATAATGTTATAGCCATAAGGTCCCGCAATGACTCTGCTTCTCCATCCTTAACGGGGACACTGCTAAGCTAAAAAGTGTTTCTTTGCCAATTTCGCGCTCTCTGTGTTGGATATTCGGGATTAGCGCATCGGTTAGCCCCAGGTATGCACTTCTTTTAGGTCAAAATCTGCCGAGCTACTCCTTTGAAACTTCCAGTAGGGAGACCATTGACGTTGTTCAGAAATAGCTGTATACAACACTAACAACAACGGAAACACTACCTAATTCAGATTCATAGATATGATGCACTTCTCAGATAGGCGTTATCAGATTCAGGAGATCTACGTGATTTAAAGCAGCATTCGAGATGTTATGCGGAATGAATATCTGCATGACTTTTGCAATTGCACATGTTATGCACATTGAACATCGCATGAGATAAAAACATTAAGAAGCCACATACCATCGCCCTGCATGTGACATGACGGCCTCCACTATTTCGTAATATTAGGTTGTAAAGAAAGTTCCTGGCCACTTTTGAAAATTTCATTTTCAAACGCGTTTTTTCGGCGGTCGGTCGGACTTTGACACCAAGTTTTTTATACTGTTCAATAGAGGGAAGCCTCAAGTTTTCAATACGCCTTCTGACATTTATCGATGCCAAGACATGTTTGACCTGCACATCAAGAACAGAAATCTGTCCAACCACAAAAATTTCACAATTTTTCTTCCTACGGCCATTTTTTGTGCACTCAAAAAAATTTCGTCCAATTCATGAATGATCTGGTTGAGAAGCCTGTTAACTTCTGATGTGTAGCTGCACTCGAGTTTTGCGATTTGCGCTCAGAAATTACAAGCTGTCAAACTTGCCTCTGACTACAACTCTTTTCGCAGCTGGCGTCGCTTCTGCGAGGATCGCCACGCCTGGATGATGGGTCCAAAAAATGTGCAAGGCTGTACCTCAACAATGTGTCCAGTAACAAAAGATTTAGTCCTTTCTGTGCAGAACTAGAAGACTTCAAAGTTCACTTACTCGAAAAATGGTGCATTTTGGGCAGAAAATGCCCAATTTTCCAAACTTTCTAGGGAAGATTTTTTTGCAGGTGGTCCTTCAAAAACATGAATGGTCCCCATAACAGCCCCAGCAGACCTTTATACAACTGCAGCATCTGGGCTTCCCAGCTCTCATCCTGCCTGAGATAATCCCGCACAAATAGGCCACTGCGACGACCTTTTTCCCTTCTGCGCATGCTGGTGGACCGCAGTGAGGTGTTGAAAAGCCGGAAAGACAAATATATGTTTTGGATAAAATTGTCTTTGCAATGAAGTTTGTAGCTTCAAAAAAGAATCAATCTGCTTGTAGTTACAGTGATTTGAAAGAATTTTTCGCAAGTGCCCGGAAACTCTCTTTAAACCTAATACATTATCTATAGGTTATGACAAAGACAACCTCGCACGAGGACATCTAGCAGAATTGGCAGGCTAACTGGAACGAAGTTTGACATTATCTATGTCAACAGCACAAATTCGTTAGCCTTACAAATGTTACAATAGAAAATTCTTAGAGTTGAATCGTGTACGAAAAAATTGTTAAGAAAGGGTTTTGAAACTCGCGTTCTTTTCGTATACGCTTTGCTACTCGTTTTTTGACCGCCGTCGTATCTCTTACAAAGTTATAAGCCCAATCTTCTAAACCTGAAGAAGTGCGAAATTGTGATGGTAGTCTTTGATGGTGGTTACAGTTCTCAATTGTGCATATGGACTTGAAAGATAATCGTTTCTGACACGGCAGCACATACTCATTGATTTTTGTTGTGTGAATTTTTGTTTGACTTCCATATCAACTCCGCATTCTGCTTCAAAATAGTATTTAGTCTCAGCCCTACTTGAAAAGAAGTGGGCAAAAGCTGATCACTTAACTCAATTTGCCAAAAAATCAATCGCCGATGGTAGGCGGACACGCACTCCGCAAAAAAGCTAGGTGGAAAAACGGATTGCTGTTCTTCGCGATTAGTGCTGCCTTTGCTCGTCGAACATGCCAAAATACATAACAAGGTCAGAACCTGTGCCGGTGCCGACCTTCATTTGAACTGATTTGCAGCTTCAAAATGCTCAAGACGTTGACGGTGTCTAAGACTTCATTCAGCACTTTCACCGCGGAGCCTATCATGGCACGTCATCTGCTTCGTAGGACGAAGGCATGACAATAAGGAGAATGAGCCAGTGCTGCTGTAGTTTTCACGCCTACCCACGCCGTCACGTATAAGATTGCTTGATAGAAGTGTTACCTAAGCCATGTAGCTTACAATTCGTAACATACTAACATAGACATTCTGCGTACAGAAAGAGCTTTGCTCATTAGCTTATCGCTTATCGTCAAACCTACATCGTTCACTCAAAGCTGCACAGAAGCATGCTTTTTGCATTGTAACAGCTTTGATTTCCCTTTTTTTAGCTCCGTATGAAAACGGTATAGAGCGTTTGCGGTACAGAGAGTTTACCGAAGTAGGTTGACGGTGGGGAAAAGGTTGCGTAATTCAACCGCATATCGATATTTCAATAGGGCACTTAAAGAACTACTACAGTTTTTTCAAAAAGATCCAATTAAACGCTTTGATTTTGAAAGGTTTTAGAACATAAATTTTCGTTCAGCCAACTGTATACATTTACTAGCTCATCATCTTACTCAACTGATGACTTATGAACAGAGAAGCACTCAAGCGTAGTAGGATAGAATTATTTCGATCTCTAACCCGCGTCTCAAAAGTGCTGAGGATTGTCTCAAAATGTCTTGCAAATGTTTCAAATGCATGTGTTCAGCGAAAATCTATTTAAGAATTTACACAATTGCGTGCAAGCTTGTTCAATCCATTCATGTATGTTGAGTTCGTTCACGGAAGAAAGTTGGCGAACAATGGGCTGAGGGCTAGTAAGGCTGCAAGCAACGTGTATGACTAGATTCAGTCTGTTAGTAATCCAACGACCTATCCTCATTAAGCCTCCTGAGCTATAGGCCTTTGCCATACAGTTGGCGAACTCGGTTGACGCGCAGGTTCAAACGACTAGCTTCAAAAATATTGTCCCAGCAGATTCGCGCACTGGGATATATAGATGTGGTGGGGTGTCTGGTCACTCCACTGACCTCCAGGCGCAGTCCGGCTGGTTGATGTTTCCCCTGAGCCGAGAAAATGACCCTTGAACCGGCGCGCGCAACCCCAATCGGCGCGCGCTCGGACGGCTTTCCTTGTCTGTTCGGCGCGGGACCCCACGACCGCCCTCTAGCATTGTGCATGCTATCCAAAGCAAAAATTACAGGCGGCAGGTTTTCCTGTGTGGACCTCCCAACTTCCCCTCAAAAATCTCGTCCGAGCTGCTTTTTTGGAATTGGGTAAACTCCCCAAAATCGACTTTTTCATCGCGACCAAAGCTCAAATTCGAATTCTACGTGGCGAAGAGGCCTAAAACATGCAGAAAGGTGGAAGTGCAAAATCTGCCGGGACACTGCCTTTAAAGTCCAAAGATCAACCTTCGAAAATTGCTTTTAACTTCAAAAACGTAGCATCTCCTGGCGAACAAACTGTCGAACGAAATAAGAAACAATATGCGACTGATGATCTGCCCAACATGGTATTACGTAACACTATCACATGCTATTGCCACTCTATATACTACATACTGAAGGCTATTGTCTTCCCATAAGTTTTCAGCGAGTTAGTAAAATCCGCTTGATGTCTCATTTAATACTACTCAGACGTTCTGTTTTTGTACTCTTCGGACGTTGTGTCCAACCTCAGATATGCGGTACATATGCCGCCTTCTGTCACATTAGAACAAATTTATTTTAGCTTTGCAGAATATCTTTATAGTTAGTGGCTGAAAGCTTGCTCTATTATACTGCACTTTCTCTAAGAGGAAGAAGCAATATTCGTAAAGGCATGGGACGTCTATTACGGCTACCTGAGTGCCGTGACAGGTGCAGTCGAGAAGCAGCGAAAGATTGCTACGTTATATTTGTGCGTGACTTGTGTACCAACTTTGCTGTTTCTATGTACCTGTTTTTTTTCATCGATAAACTACTCTTGTAGTTTTTTCGCACGTAAATCCATAATGTACATGCACAGGTTGGTAAATGCTAACATCTTTCTCCCATGTTAGATATATGTACAAGATGTTCTGAATTTTGAAAGAGGTTCTTGCATAATTGACTGCATTCAAGCAGCAAGAAATGTCTTCATGCATACCCAGCCGAAGACTGAAGTAATCCGTGGCACTTCACACGTTATCGTCAACACAAGAGTTCAGCTTTAGGCAACAAGTAGCTAACAGGGATAGGATCCCAAGTCGCCATGATGAAAGAAATGCATATATTAGGGCCGCATGCACTAACATCCCTGCGGCGAGGGGAGCGGCGTCCCCAATGATGAAAAAGCCGCAGCGGCGTCCGCACGCGGTCCCTTCATAACGGGGGACGCCGCTCCCCTCGCCGCAGAAATGTTAGTGCATACGGGCCTTAGATTTGTTTTGTAGAGCTGATTCCAAATCCTTCATATCTCCTGCGCGGTTCTCTGAAGAAAATTGTGAGCGTGTGACAGTCCGAGCTTGGCACAACATTACTTCTACAGCCACCGCGTCTTACAGTTTATTAGGCTTGAATTAAGTTGCGTACTTTGCACAACATAATTGATTTTACGCCTAAATCGCTCAAACTTGGCCTCGTTGTGAAAAATCTTGTTTCTTTTTGTTTTCTCATGTTTCTGTGCGGGGGCTGCTGTTTTTCGCAGCTAATGCAGCCATTTTTTTTGTTTCGCTATGCATCTCTTCGTACCTTTTTTCAGGTAGGCGGCCGTAGGACGGAGAATAGCCCGCATACATCTACAGATATTCAGTTGAAGCGCTAGTGTTCGCAGTTGCGGCAGTGTTACCGACGCTAGCCAATGCCCATGAGTCCCCCACGTACTAATATGCTTTCACAGGCATCTCCGTCCCTCTTTTTTGTGCCAATTTCTCATGTTTTACCAAGCAGCACTTCACGAAACGAAAGCACAAAGGAAACAATTCAGCTCGTGACGCGTGAAAGAATATGTAGCGATATGTGGAGCGATTACTCGCCACTAAAATATTGTACATATTGGATCATTTCCGGCGTAGGAGTAATCAAAGAGACAATTTACGAGTTACGATGAGCAAAGCAATGAAGACTTTGATAGTCCGCTGTTCAGTATAAGTGGATGTTGTGGATGTTGATGTTGATATAAGTGTTCATGAGTGGATTTGTGGATTTTCAAAAATTGAAGTAACAGCGAGCGGCAGTCAGCTCTCCATAAGGCTGCGTTCATACTGAACCCGAAGTTCAGGAAAAGTTCCGGCACAGCGCTCGAACTGCATGCTGTGCTGGAGTCGTCCCCGAACTTCGTGAAGTATGAACGCAGCTAAGAGGTCACATCGGGTGAACCTTCCTCACCCCCCCCCCCCCCGGGCACTGGCACATATCTTTCCGTTTCGATTACAGTATTGCAAAAACACCCTTTTCATGTGTCCAGCGAAGCATAAATCATTACAAGTGAGAAAATGCAGCAAGGCGAGAAAGAAAAAAACAATGTCAATCCGGCTGATTCATACTGAACAACGCCGAAAACCTCGAAGTTTTGAAATGGAATCAATGGAAGAAAAGCAAAACTAAAAAGGAAGGGCTAGCACTGATACATGATGGAGAAGAGGTTTTTAATAATGCGCTTCCAAGCAATCTACAGCTTCACAATTCTGAGACTTACTGTTTTGTACCTCTTTTGTAAATGGAATAGCAAATGCACAAGCCTATTTTAGTAAGAATAACACATGACATTAATGGATTCGTGCTGCTGACATATTAATCCTGGCATTTGAACAAGACAATGAAAGGCAACGAACATTTAGCCTCGCAAAAATACTCACGAGATGAATTGTGGAGGAAGAGGGTGCTCTAATATAAAAATGGATCAACCGTTTGCAATAGCTATGAAAAGATCCCAGTTTTGTAAATATATCAGATGCTGGTGAGAAGACATAAGATGTTTGGCGCAAAAATGAGGTTGCGTAAGGATGCGATCGTTTGGGATTTCACAGGAACATAACAAACTATATAGAAACTCTATATAGAAACAAGGCTAATTCTCACTATCTTACAAACTGCACTTAGCCCTAGGCTCGAAGCAGTGTTCTAATCGTTTGTAGCCTTCGAACCGCTAGCAGAGTTGTAATAGTCGGAAAGAAATGAAGACAGAGTGATCAATGTCTGACAACATTCGGAACGATGCTTATGTACAATTTTTTTGACTAGCAGAAAGATTACATATACACTCTGACAGGCATCACCCGCATAAACTAAACGATGGACGCTGGTATGATTTGAACTAAGCCAGCAAGCCGTTGTTGTACGGGACCTTTTGAGGGATAGAACCAACGGTGGCAAAATGATGGAGCCTACTATAGTAAGTTAAGGAGAAATTAGGACAGAAATGTTGAACTATACAAAATGTGCAGACCTTGAAGATATGAGCCAAAAAAGAAAAACTCATAAAACTTAGAAAAATGGAATAAAACCCTAAACATCAGCAACAAAAGAGGAATCGGTATGAGTCACTATCATTTATTCTATAAATAGGAAACGCGAAACCGCATCGCGGACAAGTTTGAGTGAGTGTTTTCCTGTTTCGAAAAAAGGATTAAACCTAGACGAGATAAATAACAAGTATAAACCGGCAAATTACACAATTAGGTTTGTTTTGACAATGCGTGCAATGCGGCCTCTCGTCTCCTAGTCTTAGAATGATAAGTGAAACCATAGCATAATGATAAGAACTGCAAAAAACCTTCAACGATAAATCACTCGAGCCTGAGCTATAGGGACTAGGTCTCGCTGACATTCACAGCGGCACAACTTTGGGAGTCGAATATGCCAGACAGCAACTTTTATAGATTCCCCTAGAAACGAACACTAATCTCGTCCTTTAACTATTATGAATCACAATAATCGAAAAGCCATTCTTATCGAAATTTTCGGACGGAAATGTTCGCTCCCATTTTGATTTCCCACTGCTGCCGCCCCACCACCGCCGCCGCTTTCCACTTCATTTCAGGCAAATACTCGAGTTCAGCATATTTGCACAGAACACACACAGAAACATGAGAAAACAGAAAGAAATAAGATTTTTCTCAACGGGGCCAAGTTTGGGCGATTTAGGCGTAAAATCCATTGTGTTGTGCAAAGTACGCAGCACAATTGATTTTACGCCTAATAAACTGTAAGACGCGGTGGCTGTAGAAGTAATATTGTGAGCTTGGCAATGCCACAGAGCTTCAAAAAGTTGTTGTTAGAACACACCCACTATATTGCGGTGCATTTATGCATTCCTTCCAGTTAGTACACTCCTCCACACTAAGGAAAATCTGAAATTTTTCATTGAATGAATGAATATCGAATAAATTCGAAAATGGAAATTTTCGAATGAACAAATGTCAAATCTATATATATATATATATATATATATATATATATATATTAGGTCATTTCAAAAGTTCGTTCGCATTGTTCTCAAAAAAATCGTAGCTCTCTGCTATCTGCCTAGTTTCGCCTGGGATAATTTTTCCTAGAATAAAGAGATCATGTAATTTCTGATAATGGCTTGAATTCGTTCTACCAAGCACAAGTGGCAGAGTTAAAAATGCGAAAAGAGGACCACTCAAATTTTGCTAATTTTAGAAAAGCTCACCAAAAATCCTGGAACGTTACGAAAAATACCGAAAGAAACACAAGCATATATTTTATGTTCTCGTCTTTCTATCCAGGCAAATTCCTTGTCGAACGACTGTTCCTATGAAAAGTAATGATTTTTTAGAAATTGTTATACGTTTCCATAAAAATCAAGATTGATCTCCCTTGGCACAAAAATCTCTTAACTAGAGAGAGAAGGTCACAAAACCCCTGTTCTTGGCTTTTTCGCCTTTTTTGTGACATTTTTGGGCTTTTTTGAGCATGCTCAAAAATTGCAAAACTGAAATATTTTTCTTTATTTGCTTATAACTTTCGATCTTTTTCGTTCTAACTCATGGGAAAGGTGCTGTTGTAATGAGCATAATTTTCTCTATCGAACTATAACACTTCCGGGATTTTTCGTGATCCAGCTTAAAAAATGCCATTCTTGAGTAAATTTATTCAATTGCTTCTAATTCTTGAACTTTCTCACGCCATTTCATGGCAAAGACACTGTTGTAAAGAGAAAGGTTTCTTCTTTCAAACAAATATAAAAGCGAGAAATTCCACCAAGAAGGAAGGAAGTTATGATATTTTGAAAAACTGGCGAACGAACTTTTGAAATGACCTAATATATTAGGTTGTCCAAAAAGTTCTTGCGCCGGATTTTCAAAAAATCATATCTTCCTTGCCACTCGATGGATTTTCTTGATTTTAACTTCACTTGAAAGAGGAAGCCTTTCTCTTTACCCGAGTACCTTTGTTGTGAAGCGGCGTCAGAAAGTTCCAAAGCTAGAAGCTATTGAATAAAATTAGTCAAGATCGGCATTTTTCAAGCTGGATCACGGAAAATTCTGAAAGTATTTTTATTTAATAGGGAAAATTTTGCACATTACAGTGGTACTTTTCTCATGAATTAAAACGAAGTAGATCGAGAGTTAGAAGCAAATAAAGAGAATTTCTTCAGTTTTGCAATTTTTGATCATGCTCAAAAAAGCTTGAAAACGTCACAGAAAAGGCGAAAAAATCATAAACATGGTTTTGTGACCTTCCCTTTCCAGCTGAGCGAAAATCGTGCCTATCGGGAGCAATTTTGATTTTCGTGATTTATTCGGATTTTCGGGCCTGCTTTTTTCACGAAAATAAAAATTGCTCCCGATTGGCGCGATTTTTGCTCAGCTACAAAGGGAAGGTCACAAAACCCATGTTTATGACTTTTTCGCCTTTTCTGTGACGTTTTCAAACTTTTTTGAGCATGCTCAAAAATTGCAAAACTGAAGAAATTCTCTTTATTTGCTTCTAACTCTCGATCTACTCGGTTTTAATTCATGAAAAAGGTACCACTGTAATGTGCAGAATTTTCTCTATCAAATAAAAATACTTCCAGAATTTTTCGTGATCCAGCTTGAAAAATGCCAATCTTGACTGATTTCGTTCAATTGCCTCTAGCTCTGGAACTTTCTAATACCAAGTCATGGCAAAGGTACTGGTGTAAAGAGAAAGGTTTCCTCTTTCAAATGAAATTGAATTCAAAAAAATCCATTGAGCGGCAGGGAAGTTATGATTTTTTAAAAATCCGGCGCAAGAACTTTTGGGACAACCTAATATATATATATATATATATATAAGGTTGGCACGAAAGTTCTTGCGTAATTCAAACAAAATTCAATAACTTTTCAAAAACTTAACCTAAATTCACAGTCTTGTATGCTAAAAATATAAGAAGTCTTACGCTTCATGATGGATGCTTAAGCATAAGATTCTGCGAGCTGGACATCAAGAACGAAACTCTCGAATATGGGGCTTCAAATTTTGCGATTTTGAGTTTGGTGGCAGAAAATCGCAGAGGGCCGCTAGCTAGCCGAAAAAAATCTGTAGAATTTACTTACACAACAAAAGTCCATATGTTACTTTGGAAGGCTTTGATCTTGCGCGGTGAAGCAAAAACAAAAAATTTGTGAAATAAGTCATTTTGCGGAAAAAAATCCCCTCATGTCCGCAGTTTTCCGGCAAAAACACTTTTTTACAATCGAGGAAACGTCACAAGGCTCTAAATAGGCACTATGTCTAATTTCTGGTTGCAAACTGTGTTTCTGTGGAAAAGTTAGGGCGATAAGTGGATGTGTCCTGTGAAAGAGAATTTTCACAATTTTTTTGTTTTCGCGTTTCCATGCGAGATTAAAGCCTGCTAAAATAACCTATGGACCTTTGCTATGTAAGTAAATTCTACAGATTTTTTTCCGCTAGCTAGCGGCACTCTGCGATTTTCTGGCACCAAACTCAAAATCGCAAAATTTGGAGCGCCATATTCGAGAGCTTCGTTCTTGATGTCCAGCTCACAGAATCTTGCGCTTAAACATCCATCATGAAGCGTAAGGCTTCTAATATTTTTAGCATACAAGGTTATGAATTTAGGTTAAGTCTTTGAAAAGTTACTGAATTTTGTTTGAATTACGCAAGAACTTTCGTGCCAACCTAATATATTAGGTTGTCCCAAAAGTTCTTGCGCCGGATTTTCAAAAAACATAACTTCCATGCCACTCGATGGATTTTTTTTGATTTTAATTTCATTTGAAAGAGGAAACCTTTTTCTTTACAGCAGTACCTTTGCCATGAATTGGTATTAGAAAGTTCCAGAGCTAGAGGCAATTGAACGAAATCAGTCAAGATTGGCATTTTTCAAGCTGGATCACGAAAAATTCTGAAAGTATTTTTATTTGATAGAGAAAATTCTGCACATTACAGTGCTGCCTTTTTCATGAATTAAAACCGAGTAGATCGAGAGTTAGAAGCAAATAAAGAGAATTTCTTCATTTTTGCAATTTTTGAGCATGCTCAGAAAAGTTTGAAAACGTCACAGAAAAAGCGAAAAAGTCATAAACATGGGTTTTGCGATTTTCCCTTTTTAGCTGAGTGAGTTTCGAGCTGATCGAGAGCAATTTTGATTTTCGTGAAAAACGCAAACCCGAAAATCCGAAAAAATCACGAAAATCAAAATTGCTCCCGATTGGCACGATTTTTGCTCAGCTAGAAAGGGAAGGTCGCAAAACCCATGCTTATGACTTTTCCGCCTTTTCTGTGACGTTTCTAGGCTTTTTTGAGCATGCTCAAATATTGCAAAACTGAAGCAATTCTTTTTATTTGCTCCTAACTCTCGATCTACTCGGTTTTAATTCATGAAAATGGCACCACTGTAATGTGCAGAATTTTCTCTATCAAATAAAAATACTTCCAGAATTTTTCGTGACCCAGCTTGAAAAATGCCAATCTTGACTGATTTCGTTCAATTGCCTCTAACTCTGGAATTTTCTAATACCAATTCATGGCAAAGAAACTGCTGTACAGAAAAAGGTTCCCTCTTTTAAATGAAATTGAATTCAAGAAAATCCATTGAGTGGCAGGGAAGTTATGATTTTTTGAAAATCCGGCGCAAGAACTTTTGGGACAACCTAATATATATATATATTAGGTCATTTCAAAAGTTCGTTCGCATTGTTCTCCAAAAAATCGTAACTCTCTGCTGTCTGCCTAGATTTGCCTGGGATAATTTTTCCTAAAATAAAGAAATCGTGTAGTTTCTAAATATAACTTAAATTCGTTGGACTAAGCACAAGTCGCAGAGTTAAAAATGCAAAAAGAAGACCACTCAAATTTTGGTAATTTTGAAAAAGCTCACCAAAAATCTTAGAACGTTACAAAAAATACCGAAACAAACACAAACATTGTTTTATGTTCTCGTCTTTCTAGCTAGGCAAACTCCTTGTTAAACGACTGTTCTTATGAAAAATAATAATTTTTTAGGAATCTGCTATACGTTTCCATGAAAATCAAAACTGTTCTTTCTTAGCACAAAAATCCCTTAGCTAGAAAGAGAAGGTCATAAAACCTCTGCTCTTGGCTTTCCCGCCTTTTTCGTGACTTTTTTGGGCTTTTTGGGCATGCTCAAAAACTGCAAAACTGAAGTAATTCTCTTTATTTGCTTGTAACTTTCGATCTTTTTCGTTTTAATTCGTGGAAAAGGCACTACAGTGCAGAGCATAATTTTGTCTATCAAATATTAACACTTTCGGAATTTTTCGTGATCCAGCTTAAAAAATGCCAATCTTGAGTAAGTTTATTCAATTGCTTCTAACTCTCGAACAGTCTCATGCTATTTCATGGCAAAGACACTATTGTAAAGAGAAAGGTTTCTTCTTTCAAATAATAATTAAAAAGGGAAATTCCACCAAGAAGGAAGGAAGTTATGATATTTTAAAGAACTGGCGAACGAACTTTTGAAATGACCTAATATATATTAGGTCGTTCCGAAAGTAATGTCGCTTTTTTCAAACGTATGCGACATCTCGTGGAACAAAGATTTGTAAGAGGTTCTGGAAGCATTTGATGCAGCATTTCATTCTCTTTCTAATGGTTATGAAGCTGTTGCAATACGGTCAATGAGCTTCCAGATAAGCGTCGAAATCTGCGACCTATGCTATTTGAGATGGCCAAATTTCACAATTTTTCTAAAATTTTATAACAAACCTCAAAAGGAATCCAAGTGATGGATGGATAGAGCAAATCCTACAGGAAACAGCACAATTTTTTCTACTTTCCAGAGCTCGTCATAATTTTTGTACAGATTTTTTGATGGAACCACCGAATTTTAGCAGGCTCGTCTCAGACAAAAGTGCATCAAATGCCATCAAGTCTCCCGATTTTGAAAGTTACAAAGATGGCATATGGTTTGGCAACAATTTTACAAACCAATCGAGCATTCACCGCTTCGTTTTAGCAACTTTCGAAAATTTCGGGTACACCTTGGGGTGCCTTGGAAAAGTTGAATTATGATGATTTTATCCCGGGAAACTTGATGAATCGGAAACAAAAAAGAACTAATAGAAAGAGGAAAAAAAGCTGCGTTGAATGGCACGTGAGTTGCTTTCCAGTTGTTGTTCTGTGTGGTTCGAGTTGACCAAATATGCAATTTGATAGCATTGAAAAATTGATTCCAGAAACTCTAAGAAGCAGGCTAAGGAGAAGGAAAAATTATCCTGTGTCCTATAGGGTTTGCTTTATCTAACTGTCACTTGCATATCTTCGGAGAATAGGTACAAAAATTCAGAAAAATAGCCGAACTTGACAATGGCAAAAAGCATGAGTCGCAGATTTTGGTAATTTTTCGAGAGCTCATTAAACATATGCAGTGAAATTAGAACCATCAGAAAGAGGATGAAGTGCTGCATCGAATGCTTCTAAGATCTCTTGAAAATGTTGATTCCACGAATAGTGGCGTTCATTCGAAAAAAGCGACATTACTTTCGGAACGACCTGATATATATATATATATATATATATATATATATATATATATATATATATATATATATATATATATATATATTGGGTTGGTGCAAAAGTTTTGTCAGTTTTTGCAATCCACCGGCAAACACGCTAAAATGAAGATAAACAAACACTTCAAAATATATCCTATGCAGAATCTCTTCCTCTTTCCAGCTGCTAAACTCTCATTGTGTTTTGTTGCGAGAGTGGCAAGATATTTGCTGGAAATCACAACCACTGGTTTTTACCATGTCCAAATTTCGCTAAGTTTCAAAATTTATGTATGAGACTTTCGGAGGAGCTCTAATAACCAGCAGATAGGGCAAACCTTTTGCAAACAAAAGCAATTTTTGTAATCCTACGGCTTGCCTTCCAGAATTTTTACGATTTATTTTTTGAACTGACCAAATTTTACATTCAGGCTATTTTAACCTCGTAGAACATAAAATGTTAAACACTTTAGTCACCATTCGATGCAACTTCTTCTCCTCCTTCCAACACTTGTCTTTTTTTGCCGAGACAGGCAAAATTTGTGGGGAAAATCGCAACAATTCTCAATTTTAGGAGTGTGCACTGACGTTACCTATGTTTCAAAATCTTTTTTTTAAGCGAAAATCGTTCATTTACTTTGTAATGGTAGCGATAGTAATAATCGAGTGTTGAAACCTCAGTATTCTGTAGGCTTAGCAGTGTTTGGTACAATAACAAATTATGCGATTTTTCCAAAATACAATACTTTTAGAAAATCATTTAGCAAAAATCTGGAAAAGCAGCTGAAAAAAAGAAAAAAACTGTGTAAGTTGGCAAAAGGTTTGCCCTATCTGGTGGTTATTAATCCTTCAGCGAAAGTTTCATACAAAAATTTTGAAAATTAGTGAAAGTTGGAGATGGTAAAAACGAGTGTTTGCAATTTCCAGCAAATATCTTGCCACTCTCGCAACAAAACACAATGAGAGTTTAACAGCTGGAAAGAGGAGGAAATTCTGCATAGGATACATTTTGGAGTGTTTGTTTATCTCCATTCTAGCGTGTTTGCCGATGGATTGAAAAAACTGACAAAACTTTTGCACCGACCTAATATATATATACACAGGGTGTCCCAAAAAAATGTTAACACTGTTTGATCGTTAATAACTCCCTTGCTTTCAAGTCTTTCGCCGAGCTTTAGGTACCATTCTGTAGAACGAGGATAAACTTAGATTTACAGTATCGAGGGAATCATCTAACGCTCCTCGTTACTGTAGAATTACGGTAGGAAATTCCAGCATGTGGAACCCTCATGATATATGTCCTCTGACAAAAATTTTTTCAAAAAATCTGAAAAATCGTGTACTAGGGTTTTCGCGCACGCTGATTTCACTAGACAAATTTTTGCGAGTGTTTTCAGCTTTTTTGAGGGTGTAATCACATTTTTGACACATGCTGGGAAGTCAGTTATTACACTTTACCTAAGATAACTTTGAAAAGAAGTATTATAATGAAACGAAAATTTCATATCCGAAATCAGCGGCTTTCATTACCATAGTACAAGAGATTTTGGCTTGTTTGGCTCTGTTTCAAAGCAGAAAATGGGCTTTAATATCTTAAAATCCTTGTCAAATTTCCTACCGTAATTCTACAGTAACGAGGAGAGTTAGATGATTCGCTCGGTTGTAAATCTAAGTTTATCCTCGCTCTACAAAATGGTATCCGAAGCACGGCGAAAGACTTGAAAGCAAGAGAGTTATTAACGATCAAACAGTGTTAACATTTTTTGGGACACCCTGTATATATTAGGTTGGCTAGAAAGTTCTTGCGTAATTCAAACAAAATTCAATAACTTTTCAACGACTAAACCTAAATTCACAATCTTGTTCTCTAAAAATATTAGAAGGCCTGCAATCCATGATGGATGTTTAAGCGCGAGATTTCATGAGCTAGCCCCCGAGAACGAAGCTCTCAAATATGGGACTTCAAAAATTGCAATTTTGAGTTTGGTGCCAGAAAATCGCAGAGTGCCGCTAGCTAGCCGAAAAAATCTGTAAAAAATTACTTACATTGCAGAAGTCCATACGTTATTTTAGCAGGCTTTGATCTCGCATGGAAATGCGAAAACAAAAAATTTGTGGAATTTGTCATTTTACAGGATAAATCCCCTTATCGATGTAATTTTTCCACAAAAACACAGTTTGCAACCAGAAATAAGACATATTGCCTATTTAAAACCTTGCGACGTTTTTTGGAGTGTAAAAAATTGTTTTTGCCGAAAAACTGCGGTAATGAGTGGATTTTTTCCGCAAAATGAATATTTCACGAATTTTTTGTTTTTGCTTCACCGTGCAAGATCAAAGCTTTCCAAAGTAACTGATGGACTTCTGCAGTGTAAGTAATTTTTACAGATTTTTTTCGGCTAGCTAGCGGCACTCTGCGATTTTCTGGCACCAAACTTAAAATTGCAAATTTTGAAGTCCCATATTTGACAGCTTCGTTCTCGGGAGGTAGCTCATGAAATCTTGCGCTTAAACATCCCTCATGGAGCGCAGCCTTCTAATATTTTTAGAAAACAAGATTGTGAATTTAGGTTTAGTCATTGAAAAGTTATTGAATTTTGTTTGAATTACGCAAGAACTTTCTAGCCAACCTAATATATACAGGGTGTCCCAAAAAAATGTTTAGAACGTTTGATCGTTAATATCTCTCTTCCCAAGAAGTCTTTTGCCTTGCTTCAGGTACCGTTTTGTAGAGTTGGCTTCAACTTAGATTTCCATTATAGAAAAATCACCCATCTCTCTTCATTACTGTAGGATTACGGTAGAAACTTGAAACATATGGTGTCAATGTGGAAAAAGCTGCCGTTTCAAAATTTTTCAAAAAATTGTGCTTGTGTAATAGGGTTTTTGTGGACGCTGAGTTCAATACTCAACTATTCACAAGATTGCGAAGCTTTCTAAACGGTGTAACCGCACTTTTTAAGAACAATGAAAAAAAGGCCGCTACCTCTCACCTGGCATAACTCTTCAATGAAGCATCATAATAAGTTGGGAACTTTACAGTTATAATCAGCAATTCTAATTAGCCTGGTGTAAGAGTTTTCAGGCTGTTTTGTTTCCTTTCTGAGGCAAAACATGGCCTTTCATGGTTCAAAACCCTCTTTGAAGTTTCTAAAGTAACCCTACAGTAATGAAGAGAGATGGGTGATTCGTTCTAAAATGAAAATCTAAGTTGAAGCCAGCTCTACAAAACGGTACCTGAAGCAAGGCAAAAGACTTCTTGGGAAGAGAGATATTAACGATCAAACGTTCTAAACATTTTTTTGGGACACCCTGTATATCTATAAAACTCAAAATTGTGAGTTTGGAGGATATGTGCGTTATAGAAACGCGCGCCGTTCAACCGATTCAGCTGAAATTTTTTTTTCAAATATCATAATCGATCACTTAAACTCGTTTTGAACAAAGTCATGGATTTTCGATGGTTTCGTCAAGATCAATACGTCGAAGACCGTCTTCTCAACCCGAATTAGGGGCTCAGCTGTATAGGGGGTGTGAGTATGAATAAATCGGTCAGACGGGTATGTCAGCAAGTTTTAGATATGGTTGCTCTAGATATTCGATGAATCATTCGGTTATTTAATCAAAATTCGACTTTTTAATGTTTGAATACAATCGATGCTCATTCATTCGATATTCTTGATTTTGCGATTTTATTCGGAATTCATTCGCTCGAATGTTTTCAAATCTCGAATTTATTTTTTACTAGATGACTTTCCCGGTCCAATCCGGGCCATTACTCACTGGCTTTGGGGTAGATACTATAGGTTGTCAGCAAGATTACTGTACTGCTATTCCCTGGGGAACGGTCAGGAGGTACGATCGGCGCAAATTTTTCGCGAAGCGCCGCAACGTGGCTTCAACAGTACATCATCTAATAGCATTCCTCCTGCGCTAAAACTCATGGCATTGAGTCACGTACGTGCCCCACCCCGCAACACAGGTGCGATAGTGTGAGAATTTTCTCACCCCCTCTTCACCCCTGAGCCGGGACCAAGGTGACCCCCTTCACCAAAAGCCGAGAAAAAAATCAACAGTGAGGTAAGGTTAGGCAAAGGAGCTATTTGTACGTGAATTGTTTATGTTCAGGAATGGAGGAGTCTGTTGAAAAAAGTGCTTGGTGACGGGTGTGAGTAGTGAATTCTGGACATTTTGGAGTTTTTAACATAAAAAAATTCATATTGTAGATGAACATCTTTTACGGCGAGATGGTCACCACTGGAGCCGTCTCGTCCTCCGCTTTCAGAAAGCATATAGCATATCTGAGATCCGTTCAAGAAAGTGCGATGAAGGGTGTGCCAACTGATTTTTGGGAATTTTCGAGCTCTTAACGTAAAAAATAATAAATTTCGTAGATGAACATCTTGTACCATGATGGTCACCATTGAAACCGGCTCGTCCTCCGCTTTCAGAAAATATATACTTTGCCTAGGGTCCGTTATAAAAAGTGCCTGGATGAAGGGTGTCCTAGTGATTTTTGGAGATTTTCGAGTTTTCAACATGAAAAAATTCATAATTTCTGTAGATGAACATCTTGTACGCCATGATGGTCACCATTGAAACCGGCTCGTCCTCCGCTTTCAGAAAATATATTAGGTTGTGTATTAAGTTCGTTCGCATTTTTTGTTTCAAATTTTTCTCAGTATCTTACAAAACATTTGGCATGGTGTTAGTATGCATTCGGAAGCTCTAAGTCTACCAAAATGCTATCATTATATTCCCGGTTTTTAAAAAGTTGAACAAAAAAATCGATTACAAACCGAAAAATCTGAAATGACGAAAATCCCATTTTCGACAACTATGTTATGCCGCGCCTTGAATGGGTTTGAGCGCTTAAAAAACAGCTCAAAAATTTTGCGACATGTATAAATAGAATACTATGGCTCCCGCAGATTACCTGCAGTGCTAAAACCTTTCGAAAACAATTCAATTGTAAGCTCAAAAATGGTATGTTTTTATGTCTTTTTGGTGTCAACGTTAAATGCAGTGGACAGGCAAAATGGACCCCTGTCAGATTTTGGTAGTTTCGGGTAGTGGACCCCCCAAGTAAACCGTAGCCCCAACCCCAAGTTCCAATTTATGCGCTAAGTCCTGAAGAAAGCGCTTCAAACTTCCACCAATAACGCCCACTCAATGCAAGTGGGCGGGGCTGGTGGAGTTTTGAAGCGCTTTTTTCAGGACTTAGCGCATGAATTGGAATGTGAGGTTGGGGCTACGGTGTACTTGGGGGGTCCACTACCCGAAACTACCAAAATCTGACAGGGGTCCATTTTGCCTGTCCGCTGCCTTTAAGCATCTGAAGGCCCCTCCGAGGAAAGGTGGTAGCCGAATAATCGAGGAATTGCAGACGTGTGGTCTATGATCGCTAAATTATCGAATAAATGGCTTATATAGTCAAAAATTCAAAATTTGAGGGACACATAGCCCACGGACGCAAGAAACGAGCACCGCTGCGGCAAAGCCTTGCTACGCCGAGTTTTGCAAAAATTGCATTAAACGGTCGGTGAAAGGAAATGGGCAATCGTAAATAGTATCAGCAAATGCATTGATTGTTAGTCAGTTGTTTTTCTCCGTTGTCAAGCTTTTTGAATAAATTTCAACAATGAATAATGGGAAAACTAAGGAAGAAAAAAGATGTCGAAAATGGGATTTTTGCCACTTCAGATTTTTCGGTTTGTAGTCGATTTTTTATCCAAATTTTCAAAAGCTGAGAATATAATGATAGTATTTTGGTAGAGCAAACTTAGAGCTTCCGAACGCATCCTAACACTATGTAAAGCTTTGCAAAATATTGAGAAAAAATCAAAACAAAAAATGCGAACGAACTTATTACACAACCTAATATACTTTGCCTAAGGTCCGTTCAAAAAGTGCCGGGTGAAGGGTGGGTGAGACTTATAATGGAAGTGCTCAAGTACAGGCTTTTTTACCATTGTAAAAAGACGTCTATTGAGCACCCCCATTATAAAAGTCTCACCCACGCTTCACCCGGCAATTTTTCTAACGGACTCCAGGCAAAGTATATATTTTCTGAAAGCGGAGGAGACGGTTCCAATGGTGACAACCTTGGCGTACAAGATGTTCATCTTCAGAAGTTGCGGATTTTTCTATCATAAAAACTCGGAAATCTCCAAAAATCACTAGGACACCCTTCATCCAGGCACTTTTTTTAGTGGACTCTAGGCAAAGTATATATTTTCTGAAAGCGGAGGACGAGACGGTTTCGATGGTGATTATCATGGCGTACAAGATGTTCATCTTCAGAAGTTACGGATTCTTCTATCTTAAAAACTCGTAAATATCCAGAAATCACTACTCACACTCTTCACCAGGCACATTTTCAACAAAATCCAGGCAAACTAAATATTCTCTAAAGGCGGAAGACAAGGAGTCTTAAAAACATTTCCCTTGCTGACGTTGCTGTTCATCTACAATAATTATAAATTTCTTTTTTAAAAAATTCGTAAATGTTTGAAAATTGTCTAACCCTTTCCGAAACAAATGTTATCGCATGAACATCTTCTATGGTAATTCCAAAAACAGGCAGGGTGATGTAAAAAAGGAAAAGGAATTGTTAAAAAAATGCAAGGTGCTGGTCAGAAATATAATTGTGTGCTAATCCAGCAGCACATCGCTTCACAT